>FIZV01044126.1:0-15847 GCA_900050545.1 Trionymus perrisii | reverse complement strand
TTGTAAATTTTTTTTTTTTTTTTTTTTTTTTTTTTTTTTTTTTTTTTTTAAATAGCCTACTTATTACCATAAATTTAACACTTTTTTTTTTGTTCTATATTTATACTCACATTTGTAAGACTAATATATCTCGTGTAAATATTCGAAATAAAATGTTTTTACTGTTGCGTAATACTTCGGTGAATTTCTGTATAAAAATAAGTAAAGTAATTTGCATAAAAAAATATCATTCATTCATTTCGGGGTTGCCATCTTCGCGAAATGAAAATTTTATCTAGCAGGTCGCGAATCTGGTATTAATTTTCTCTATTCGCTTCTTATTCCACCTTTAAATGTTTAAAATGTTTGCAAAAGTACACATTTAAGGGGTAAGCAAGTTCGTGAACTCGAAACCGACATCATATTCGTGATCAGCGACCTTGAATTAGTAATAAAGCGAATAAAAAACTCAAAAATGCTACGTAATCGAGTACACCTCATGAAAATGAGGCGTACATTTGGTGTAATTTAGATTTTTAGACAGGTGTCGAATGGGTTGCATGTACTCGATAGAATAAGGCATAGATTCGGATAGCAGGAGTAAGAGACCCGCTAATATCTTCTATTCGCCTAATGAAACTAGTACGTTTTCGCGTCAGAATGACATCGTTTCGTCATTTTGACGACGTCCGATGGGTTGCCTATCTTGGCTAAATGTAGGAGAACATCATTCGAGTATTAGGAGTAAGAGACCTCTTAGTATGTTATATTCTCCTAATGCAAATGGTGCTTTTCACGTCAAATTTGAGCAGTTTTGATGATTTTTATCGTGTCGAAGAGGTTGCCTACGTGTTCCAAAATCAAGGCGAAATTCGTCTTTGCCATTTTTCTCGATGTTTCGTTGATTTTAAAGCTGGAGCAACGCTGGAGACGCGCTTGAGGAGTCAAATAGGACTAATTATCGATTGCTGAGTTCAAATTTGTGATTTATATTACGATATTATCGATATTTGAGATGGTGGTTGAAGAAATTCAAGTAAAAATAATAAGAAATGTTACTTTTTTAAATGATTCTATCAGAACCATTGTATTTCTTTGGGAGGAAATACATTTAACAAATTTTAATGTAAAATGAAAACAATTCGTATAAAACTTACGATACTTAACATATCAATACAAATTCAAATATTAAACCCAAAAAAAAAAAAAAATGACTGGAGTAATTAAATCGAAATAACGACGAAAAATCACCACAACGACCGTTAAACCGTCGAACATCACTATTTGGTGTCTTTCTTCTTGACAACGACGTAATTCTTTTCAACGTATTCGGCCCATTTGTCCGGCAGCAAATTGTAAGGCTGTTTAAATAATGGTTTAGGAACAATTGGTATCACATAATGAGTCAGAGCGGGGGCTTTTCCCTTCTCGAAATACGTCTGTAAACAAAGGAACAAGTTTGAAAGTAGATTGTACATTGAAAGGCTGTTAGAAAAAATCATAGCTTACTTTTATAGGATTAGAAGAGCTTGGTTCGCTGCGTCTTTTTTTAATATGTTGGTATAGGAATTTTTTGGTAAAACATGGCAGTATGTAGACGGTGATTAAATTTATCGCTTCCTTCAGTACATCGCTGTCGGATTTCTTTTGACCGGCTTGTTTTACGAACTCGATGAACTGTTCTAAACCGGCCGCCAATAACCTACAGAATTGTAAACTGATTTTAATTTCGGTATATAAAGAGATATCGATTGGATCGGCGAAAACGTACCATTCTTCGGAGTCGAGTAGACATCTTTTGTGTTTGACGCTCGACATAAACGAACTAAACGGTCTGTGAGGTAATAACAACGGATATAGGAACACTTCGCTCATCGTAACAGTTTTCATGATATCTTTGGGGAAATTTTCAACAGGTTGTTTTTTCTTTTTAGAAAAATGTCTGCGTAGAATAAAAACAAATTAATGAATATGCGAATGAAATGAAAATACGATTTTAAAAAAATTAGGCAAAAAATTACTCGAAAAGATTCAACTTTGGTTGCGGAAGATGAGCGTGAGATTTTTGCCAATCGTTTACAACTTTCACAGCACTATTTAAATTGGTCACAGAGAAAGCGGAATTTGCGTTACCACCGGATAAATTATTAATACTGAACTGAAACAGAATTCGGACATTAGTGTACTAAGAACATCTCATCGAAGTAAATAGAATTAAGTCTTAAATACCAGCAAAGTCTTCATCTCATCGGCATAATTAGAATAAATAGGATGTTTATGAAATTGTAAGAAATTCATCGTGAGCATTTGAACATGCTGCCTCATTTGCTGACTTAATAAACCAAGCTGAGCAGAAAGTAACACAGGTAATTCGGCAGATTCGGAGTTTTCATTAGTTTCTGGAGGCGTTTGCTCTGTCGTAGGTTCGTTGGCAGGAATGGGAACTTCTTCAGAGCTAAGAACTTCAAAGGGAAGAGGATCTACAGACGGTGGTTCGGTTATATCTTCAGCGAATGAGGAATCACCCTAGAAGAGATAAATCTGTGAGTATTTTCTCAACTCAGATGATTCTTCGTTATCTGGATTAAATTCGTACGATTATCGAATCCATCGGTTCGCAGTCTCTGAATAGTTCAGCGATCAAATCGTGGACTTCTTGTCGAGGTACGTCCACTCCTCGATCTTTTCGTAATTCTTCTCTATCCACTGTAAATTAAACACTGCGAATTAGTAAACAAGTCGATAATTGGCTCACATAATGTAATTTTGTACCGGTTTCTACATCGTTCAAAATATTGTACTCGGGATCATCATCTGGATCATCGTCTAAATCGGTAGGTTCGTTACATTTGTTATCTAAACATGAAATAAAGCTAAATTAATCATTTTTATTTCTTTCGAAGTGATTTCTATCCATTGCGAGATTAAAGAAGACTTTACCAAGAGGTTGTACGAAGCCTTTGATGAAATTCAGCCAATCTTCGTTATCAATTTCAGTTTCGTACATATCGATGGTAATGTCAGGGGGTACAAAAGCTTGTTCGATTACTTCCAAAGGTGTATCAGTCAAAGGTAACTTGGATCTTGTTCGTTGGCCTATATTTTCCTGAAACAAATAACACCATGGTAAGTATTACTATCGTTTTCACAATACAAATAATAAAATCAACCCACTTCTGGTTCTGACGGTGCAGAATGAGCATTATCTCTAGAATTGGAAGAATGTCCAGTTGAAACGCCTCCCACTGATGTTAACGATGATCCATCGATAGGAGACGACGAAGAAGGGTAGTCTGTGCACTACAACATGAATAACGTATCGAGGTTACAATCATAAAATAAAATTTTAAACAAATGTGAACTTCATTCGGTTACTTGATCTTCTTTTTCCGGTTTATATTCTTCATCTTCTGATGAGTTTTCAGAATAATTTGCATTGATAAGAGATAAACATTCGGAGACAAAGTTGGTGCTCTTTTTTGAAGTCATTGGCCATAAAATAGGGAACGATAAATCCGGCCTCACTTTTAGCAGTTCTCTGAAATTTTCTCATTAGTGAGACTTCAATCGGTGCCTATTTGGTTCGAAATTATGCGTAATATTTACCTGATTTTAGCACGAGTTAGTTTTGGTTCGTAAAGACTTTTTGAATCGCCTTGTTGGATTGTTTGTCGTACCATTTCTTTTATGTCTTCGTCCATTATGACTTCCTGTCATTGAAGTATAATTAAAATATAGTGTAATTGCAGAATGAACTATTTAATAAGCGAATTTTGATATACTTTTAGAATAGCTTCGATATTGGTAGTGGTGAAATCATTTTTTTCATCTTTGGCTGAGAGCTGGTTTTCGATTTCTTTTTCTATATTTTTTATAATCGTTTTCATTTTTTCATTAGTTCGTCTTCGTTTCCTGAAAACATTTAAGCAGTTTGTGAAAGATATGTATTCTAGGAGATGTTTTTTGAGTGGTATTAGTTTCAACAGAATAAGAAGACCGAAAGAACGATGTACTTACTTCTTTTTGAACTTCTTTCGTTGGTTTTCTTCGCTCGAAAACATTTTGATACTTAATATAAGGAAAATTATATATTTAAATCAATAAGTAATGTATATTTCACGAAAATAACTCGATTATGAAATTCGACACTTCAAAAAAGTTTTCAAATTTGTGCAGTGATAAAAAAATGATAAAAGTTCATATTTTGTGTTCGTTGTATTGGCAACAATGATCGCAGTATCATAGAATCGATCAATCGACTATTTCTTTCAAAAAGTTGCAATTTTCCAATACAAAACGATACAAGATATCGATTAATACGATAATCGATTTATCCAAATAGATATTTTCAAAAACTTGAAAAAACGTTTTTTTTTTTATAAAAAAATATAATTGAGAATTTTATTTCTAAGCGAACAAAATAAAATAACAATGAATTTTTATAAACGACAAATTTACACAAGTAACAATCACGTTTCCGATGCATTCTCTTTATGATGTGTTAACTGACCATCTTTAATCATAAAATTCAAATCATTATCGGTAATAAATTTATAAATTTCATCATTCGCTAAAAATGCAGTCAAATCTAACTTAGATCTTTTCCAACTTTCCTCCAACCATTCGGGTCCTTTATGCCTTAAAATTTCTTTGAATAGAGCAGATAATAAAGAAGCGCAGTAAGGAGTATGTTTGAAATACTTGGGAAGCAGTTTCAAATCGTTGAAACGTATCAAACCAAATAACATAGGTGGACAAATAATCTCAGCCATGCCTTTCCATAAATCCGGAGAATCGACAAAATCTCCTAATTCGAGGGATATGGTATTCATGATTTGAGCTCCGACTCTTCTAGGATCATGCTTGAATGCCTCTGATATCAAAGTACCAGTTTGTATTCGGTATTCGGATTCTTTTCCTTTGGTATATTCGAAAGCTGCTTTGAATACTAGATCGGTTTGGCATCTGAAAATGAAAATTTTTCAATTACTGGAGAATTAAGTGAAGAAATATTCGAGAAGCTAGATGATTACTCACTCGTTAAAAGTATCCCTGATTGTGGCTATACATCCTTCCATGTTACCAGTTTCCATCAAGTGCTCTATAATTTCTTCCATTTTTTCTTTAATAGCACTGGACGGCAAGTTCTCGGGTTGCTTGACCGGTGGCATGTCAGCATCGGCTTTTGCTGGGTCGATGACTTTAACTTGCGCGTCTCCGGCTTCTGTTTCGGGATTTTTCTTGACGTTTTGGTCTGCGATCAAGTCTTCTATTTTAATATCGCTTTTATCGCCCGTATTTTCGATCCTCTCTTTTAATAATTTTTTCCGCTTCATCATTAAAAAGTTATCATGCTCGGCTACTTCTTGCACGCTTTGAGGTTTTTCTTGTTTTTCTGGAATAGGCTCATGCATAGGAAGATCAATTTTAACCACACCAGGCATTTTTCTAGGTTTAGGGGTATTGTATTCATTAGCAATAGCTACAGGAGGTGGGGCAGCTGGAGCATTGGTAGGCTCTGGTCGTTCACCCTTGTCTAGGTAGAATTTTTGGAGTCGTTTTATTACCTTTTCGTTGAATAAATTTGATTGTGGTTTAACCGGATGCGAAACAGTTGGTACATTTCTTTCGGTAAATATTTTTTCCACCATCCAAAGAAATATAGTTTTGGTTTCTTCGGGCAGAATTGTTGACGCCACGATGCTCAATTGGTTCAAATCGATTTTACCGGTAGAGAACATAGGAGATAAAATTTCGGCAAATGTGTTGCAGACGCTTGATCTTGTATTCGTATTCAGAATTAATTTCTCGACACTCCGAACGTGACTACAAACCGTGGCCAAAATTCTTTTAAAATCGGTTAAACCACACGATACGATTTTGATGAGCAATGTACCAATTGCTAATCTGTACTCGCATTCTCGATTGAAACCTAGATAGAGTAATTCTTCTACGATGGTTTTGATATCGTAATTTATATGCAATTTTTCAATTCTACGAGCAGCGTTGTCTATGTTATCATCTTCTAGTAAATCTTGCATTATGTTTTCTAAATCATGCTTACAGTTTTCTTTTTCTGCTACGTCAGCTTCCATTGACATTTTGCATTTTGAATACCTTTCGTCGTCGTATAAATTTGATGCATCGATGTAATCTGCTTGCATCGCGTTTACCAGATTAATTTTCATATCGTTCTTGGTTTCTTCTGCAAGTTTAGGTTTAATTACTTCGACATTACATGGAACTGCTGGTACTGTTTGGACTGGCAAATTATTTATAATTGGAGTTTTATTTGCTTCGGATTTGAATTTTTGTTTTTTATTTTCTTCTATCGAATGCGTCAAGTGATTGATGAACTCTCGGTAGCACTCCTGTTTTAGTATCGCTTGAGCTTTACGTTGCAAGTGTAACAGTTTAATGTGACTTTCTAAAATGATAGGTAATAAGATTTCGCCGAGGTTGTGCCATACTTCGGAATTATAATTATTTGAATTCTCGATTACCATCAAAACTGAACATAACGAATTGAATATATTGGTTTGATTGATGACGTTTTGCGTAAGAAGGTGTCCAAACAAGGTACCTATCATTTTACGATACTGTTCATCTTTTTCTAAGACTAATTCGAACGAATAACGCACGAACATTTCCCTCGAATACGCATCTGTGAAACTTTCCCGAACTTGGAGCACAGCTTTAGACAGAGTACTTTCCCACATAAGCTCTTCGATAATGTTTCTCGTTTTTTTATCTAGATCTAAATCTTGCGACGCAGAGAATGCTGATTTCGAGGTATTTGCTACGTTAAAAACTGCATTCGCGTCACTTTCTGAACGAGACGTCGACTTCACGTAGGAATGCAATTCTGGTAGTGTCACGTGATTGTTATTCGATGCATTAGCTTTATTTTCTATCAGTTTGATTCGTAATTCTATTGACGAAATTTTCTCTTTCAAACTCAGGAAATCGGACTTTATAATGCTAAATTCGTCTGATAACGAAATCATCTTCATGAGACTATCAATAATCGAGTAGTATCATTCACATTGTCGCATGTAATGTTGTTTTAGCACAATAATCACGAGTTGATTACAGAGTGAAGTTGTAATGTGTCGATCTCTTATAGAAAAAAAGCTACCTATGATTGGCACTGGCAAATATGATGAACAGATGAAGATATTATAACTTGAGCTTCATTCGATTACATACATTCTCATACTGGGATCAACCGGATGCGTAACAATTACGTCATAAACTATCGATTTTTACAAACAGACTGAAATAATAACAAAGAGAGCTCACAAACAGAATTTTCAGGTACTTTCCAAATTAGCTGCGACGATTGTATGAAGCCGATACTTCTACGTTCAATTTTTTCGAAGGGAGTACAATTTCAAAACATTTTAAACAACAATTTCATAGGTAAATTGAAATTTAACAAAGCTATTCGTAAGCTGACTTCTTTCTACACAATTGTAAACAAAACTGAAGAATGTTATTGTTGATTTTTATTTTAGCCCGAAAAAAAAAACATTGACCTTTAACAGCGAAGCCAAATATTTCATTTAGGAGTAAGTGTCACAAAAATACAAACACGTAACACATTAATTAACTAATTACAACAGATTATAACTTAATTATTTATTGTTTATAAAATGTACATATATCAATTAATGTGAAGCGGAAAAAACGGGAAATAATGTCGATTATTACAATTTAACTTCTTATCATTATAATATAACTTCTTAAAATATGGCGGAATATAAACTGCCGCCAGTTTGTTGTTGGTACACTTCAATCGTGTCGCCTTCTTCCATTTCTAGCGATAAAGGGGTGTCGGTTTCATTAATTGCTTGTCCGTCAAATCTAAATCGTACTGTGGCCATAGCTAGACCCTATAAAAATTAACAATCATATCAGTACAATTGAACAGCTATGCCAAAATTCAAGTCTAGACTTGAGCTATATTAGGCATTGAGGAATAGACATGGAAAATCATAACACGGATATACATAAAAGTATGAAAAGAACGAATCAAATTAAGTCAATAATAGATACACAATAATAATAAAAAATATGCAAAAACATTTCCTACGATTTTTAAACACATAGAACAACAGAAGTAAAGACAGAAGGTAGAAAAGATACAATATAACAGTAATGCGATAGCGATGCTTACCACTCTGTCACAATAAGCGTTCATCAATTTCTTGAGGGGCGTATGTTTTTTAATTTTAAATTGTACAATAGCATTATCTTGTCCTAAAACTTTCAAATTAATATGTTCAACCTCCTGCAACAATCAAAAAAGGCATCATTAGAGCGTATGAAGCGACAACTGGTTTTCACCCAGCGGTGAAAATTTTCATTACGATAGTACGGAAAAGAACACTGTAGCGGTTTATGAAAATATCGTATAAAAATGCAAATGTGAACATGGTGTACATGGTAAATATGCTTATAGAACATTACTAAGATATACTGACTTTTCCTTTGCTGCCGTCAGCCATTGTAATTGATCACGCGGGATTATAATAAGAAACAAGTAAAATTTAAAACTAAAAAAATATAATAGAATCACACATCAATTGTACAAAGGACAACACAATTCACAACGTGTTTCAATATTTCTTTCAATTTTTTAAAATAATTAGTAATAGCCGGTAGACAAAAATCGAAAAAATCTAAACATAAACGCTATTTTCAAAAGAACGACCGAATTGCATGAGCAAGAGATGATTGTTTATCGAATAGGCGGCGTGCGGTGCCTCACACAATACCAGGTTTTTTTCTTCTTGCGTTTGAATTCAGTTGTAGTTCATTTTATAGTCGCAAGTGTCGCTAAATGCCACTACCTATATATTATGATCCATCATGTCATGTCAAAAAATTTTTGCCGGGCTGAATGACCTCTGTGTCCATTGTCCTTGGTACTTTGAATTTTTTCTATCAGTCATTGAAATTAAAAATTTCTGACTTTTCATCACGGTAATAATTGTTTTTAGAACTCGATGTATTAGAGATAAATATCTCAATCGTCAAGAGTTATCTTTAGAGAAAGTGATTAATTTAAATTCCTAGTCTTAAACGATATCCTAATTATGGGTATGGGCGATTGGATGGAAAAGAATTTGATGTACGGTATGACCCCGTCAACATTGATGAAAAATAAATCGGTTAGTATTTTAACGATGTATCATTTAGAATATTATTTCTAATCAGTAGTTTGTATTTGCGATCTGTTAATATTTTAATCGATTTCAGCTATGGCCCATGTATATTTGCTGCGGCGCAGGAGTCGCTCTTGCCACTTGGTTCAGCTTACGAACATGGTTAACTAACCCAGACGGAATTGACCCGCTGACTGGTAAAGGTAATTGGGAGAAATACCGCGATAAGGATTTTAAAGTGAGTGTACGCGTTTTAGATAATTTAATACGTTAATTTATTATTTAACTCATCCTGAATTTGTCAGTTGGTGAATATTTCCGGACTGTTTATTCCTTCTCAAGCACCGGAATATAGAAAACCTGGTGACCCAGACGATAATTCTTATGCTCACACAAATATCGGTACCGTTCATTTGCAATTGGGTTATAAACCACATCATTGAAAAAGTTACTTTATGTCATTAGATTCGCTTGAAATATATTCGTTATTTTGTATATAGATGTCACCTATTCGTAATATATCATTCGATTTTATATCGATGACGATGTGATTTAAGAAATTACTTCTTATATAAAAAACTTAACGAATAGAAAGAGTTATTGAACGATTTTTAGTTGGCTTTAATAATGTATGTATGTGATGGTAGGTAATAAAAATTATAAACCAAGTTTATTCATATTCAAGTATCGAAATTATTTATTCACAATTCACATTGAACATGCTTATGGCTTAATTTCATCGCAATTAAGGATTTCTTTCAAATTTGATGAAAATGGAAGCATGTTAATATCAAGTTCCGGTAAGTTCATGTGTACCTACTTACTTGGTGAAATAAGTGAATGGGCGAAGTTTTAAATTACACTACAATTTAATATTGAAAAACATAAAGTATAAAGTAATTACATGTACATTCAAAAGCAAACAAAAGCTATTGTCGGCTACTCAGAATATAAGAAAATCCGGTATTAGGTTCACATTTTGCTTCTTCTGCATTCTTTGGATCATCGTAGTTAGGTATGGGATCAAGAACTTTGCGCAATGTATATCCAAAAACTACAAATGCACCGCCCACATAAATAGGTAAATGCGGAAGCATCTGTTGATCAGTAAATGAAGAAAAAACAAAAAAATCGTAAATAATTTCATATTCGTAAATGGAAGTATTATAAAAATACTTACAAATTTTAAACGAGGATACTTCTCTATTATTTTACGCGCATGGTAAGCTAGCTTATCGTCATAACTAACCATGATGGTGATAATAAGATCGAGTGTTGACTAAAAAATCATCAAAACGTATTAATCAATTTCAAAATTTTAAATAGTTTTTCAGAATGAAAAAAGTGAAATTTCGATTGTGATAATAACTGATAAGAAAATTCGTGTAATCCTGTACAAACATATTATCAAAACACACCTTAAGGTGATTCGTTGAACTACGTCGTACTCTGCGCAGTGTGCGGGCGACATCAACGCGATATGGCCATATGGCATGGATATGGATATGGACTTCAAAATGAGAATTTTTGAATCAGCTTCGCTCTCAACTTCATCTTGTTTCAGAATTTAATTCACCTAAGCAAACGGAACTTCAACTGTCTCAGAGATTTAAAATTCAAAATCAATAAAGAAACTTCAATTCTAAAATATCATGAAAACGTTACTACTCATTGCAAATCAGGATACTTCGCTGAATTAAAATGTTACTTAACAATACATGTATATTTATAGTTCAATAAATTATTTTCAAAGCGAATAAACTTAAATATCAAATAATTTCAATAATACAGACACGCGTACAAAACTATTTACATTCATAGAAAAAAAGGGTAACAAAAATAAATATTTAAGATGCGGGTAAATTTACAAATTAGATAGTTATTTCATTTCATGCCTTTCGTGTACTATTTCTTTTAAATCAATCAGTAATGGTTCTAATTGACTTTCTAAAGTCTGTATGTATCCAGTATTTGCTTCCGCATCAGCAATGAAAGTAATAATCAAGGGTAAACTGTATACTTGAACGACCTGTAAATTATGTTTACTAAATGTTTACATTGTGATCAGTTTTGGATCAGTGCTTCGGATGCAATCACCTTTGATTATTTTTTAAATTGCATACCTGGTAATTGGAATGAACTGAAGTAATGGAAATAGTCCTCCCAATATCTAATTTATTAGCTTGATCTGCTACAATACCAAAATTCGACAGAAGATGTAACCTCGATCCAATATCAGGAGCATTCTGAGAGCTCACTGTAACCGATAAGCAAATAATTCAAGCAAATGGATTATATTATGATAGTTGTATTCAAATTCCTTTGAGAATTTTACTTTTGATGAAAGGTACTCCATCCTTATCGGCGATTAAAATGTAAAATAGGCCGTCAACGCGATGCAATATCTGTTGTAAAAATTTCTTCACTTCCTAGAAGAATTAATATTTACGGTTCAGTTTAATGTATAACTTATCTGAATACATACAGTAATGCTGAACGTTCATCTTTAAACCAGTAAATTCAATTCTTACCTCCATTATCCTCAATTTTCTGCGAATTTTTCTCTAGTTTTTCAAAAATTTCAATTTCATTTTTTAATTTTTATCAAAATAATTTTCATACCAGATAAGAAGAAGAACGAAAAATTCCATGATTCATTGATTCATTTGACGATTGTCGCGGTGGTCGAATGACGCACATGGTCTTTTGTCGTGTTTGTATTTTGACTGATAACTTTGATAAGATAAGACGTGATGACAAAATTATGAATATTGGATGTGAGCTTTGAGCTTTATGGGCTAAATGGACCTTTGGTCATAAAATATTTCGTTTTTTACTTGGAAAAGGAGAATATATTTGACAGCGAATCGAAGTTCGTATAGGACCTACATTGAAATAAAGCAACCATGAAACTGGAGAGTGTATGTATCCCAAAGTAAAATAACTTCTTTACTTTTCTATTTTATTTATGGAATATTATGTATTATATACTATTTCAAGTTATATTCCAATCGAACGCTTGATAGTTGATACAGTGTTGTTGTTCTACAGATAATCGAGAAATTGAATCAAAGTCATAGTTACACTCAATGTTTTATGTCAGGAACACTCGTTAATCTGTCAGAAGAAAGTTTTGTAAAAGAGGTAAATACATATACACGTAAATGGGATAGTTGCATTTGGCTGAAAAAGTATGTACATGTCGAAAAAAGTATCTTCGTTTCTCTTTGCAGTTGATCAATTAAGGAAAATGTTTTATTTTGTGCAGTATTAGTGCAGTTGTGCTGAAAAACAAAGATGAATTATTGAGTGCGGCAAGAAGTGTTTGTCGTCAATCAGATTATGAAATCGAAAAAGATGTAGCATTTTGTGCCGAAACATTTGCATATTATGCCCGCTATGCAAATAAGGTAAATTCAAAAGCTGAGAAGACGCCTTTCCCTTATGTTGCGAAAAGTGGTAAAATTCTTTGAATCTGTTTTAATGAATTCATTTCAGTATTTTCTAAAACCACTGATTCTTATTACAGGTCTCAATGGCATGATTTTAGAAGATTGCCCTATTTTTACTACTTTGGGTTTATTGATTGCTGCACCTATTGCTACTGGAAATTCTATCTGCTTGTACGTCAATTCCCAGTATTCTGTGATTTCTGTCTGTTTTGCAGCCCTACTTATCGAAGCAGAGTAATTATTATAATTTGAATTCTTACTATCGACGTTTCGAAATGTGTTAATACATGCTTATTGGTCAATAGAGTGCCGGAAGGTGTTGTCAATGTTGTTCCGTATTTTGACAAGAAATGTGTTCCGGTAATCGCTTCTCATAGCTTACAAATTACAGGTATTCTACCTGAAGAAGTACCCAAGGGTCAATTCCATTTCAATAAAGGTACCATTGAAAACGTAACCGATCTGTTTATTGCTAATATGAAATTAAATTATCAACTTTTTCATATTTTCTGTATTTTACAAACAGCCATACTGAAAAAAAAATCACTATGCCCGATAATTGTACTAAAATCTGCAGATGTTGATTCAGCCATCGACAGCATTGTTTCTTCCACTCAGTCCAATGAGGTTTATCAATTTTCTACCATTTATTCGAAAAGCAAAGTCAAAATAGATTGTTAATTCTTTATATTTTCAGGTTTTATGGTTTCCAAATGTTATTTACGTTCAAGAACCTTGCTATGAAAAATTTGTACAATGTTTGAAGTTCGTTGTGAAAAATCGTAATACTTCGTATGATTGGAAAGAGAATAGCTCCGAAGTAGATCAAATGCTAGATAAACTTATCAAGGAGAAAAAAGATGGCGGAGTAGAAGTAATTTGTTATCATTTCCTTATCATTTATTACTTTCACCCTGTATTAACTCTTGATATTTTTTTTCAGGTTATTGAATTACTACATCGATTAATGAGATGCGTATTTTTAGTAAATGACGACGCAGCTTTGAATTCGCCGATTGTTTGCGGCGAAGAAAAAACAACCTCTCATCGGGTTATTTCTATCATTCCAATTCGAACTACACAAGAAGCGTTATCATTTGCTAATTCTTCCAGTGGTGGTTTGGCTGTTTCAGTGTGGACCAATGATGCGGTAGAAGCAATATCCATACCTAATAAATTAATAGTAAGTACAACATACCGCAGAAAAATTAAACCAAAAACTGATGTGAAATTGCATTTTCACTCTCCATAAATTTTGACTCGTAGTTTTGCTCCATCAGTTCACTTTAATTTTTTTTTTTTAAATTTTAGTACGGAACAGTTTGGGTGAACAGCGTTAATCATTTTAGTCCTGCTGTTCCATTTAGCCCATGGGGTTCCTTTGGATATGGCACGTTTTTAGGAAAACGAGGTGAGGAATGGTATATTTTAATTTTCAATATCTGCAGAAGTGAAGCAGTTCATCAGCTATAACTTTTTAATCGTAGCATTTTTCGAAAACTTCTACCCAGAAAACGATAATAAAAAATCATTTACCGATGATCATCTTTACCCAGGTGAAAGAAACTCAATATGTATCAAGTGAGTGATTTTTTTCGAAATATCGTAATCGTTATATACATAATTTGAAATTAATAATCGATTCTAGAAAAGATATTTCATCTGTGATAAAACAATCTCAATCGGCATTCGCAACATGGCACAAATTAAATAGTTCATCGAAGGCATCTTTTTTGGAAACAGTTTCCGCTGCAATGAAGAACAATTGGGAGTCTCATTTTAAAAAGTAAAAATGATTTTTTTTTTTTTCAACTTGGTAACTTAACTACATTTTGTTAATTTTCAATTATTTTTACAGCGTTTTGAATAAAACCGAAACGATCACGTGGGATAAATCGGTCTATTTAATGGAATTTTGGGTTTCGTATTCGATCGATAAAAAATACGAACAATGTTTCCATGAGAAAGGCTTCCAAATCGTATGTCGAAGTGAGCCACTCGGAGTGATAGCCATTAAAGCTGACGATGTACCGCTATATGAGTTGATATTCGTAATATCTGCTGCACTCGTATTTGGGAACTCCGTAGTGGTAGGATTTTCAAGCGATGGAAAGTGTTCTATTCCTGCTACCGAATTAGAAAATATATTCAAAACCAGGGCTGGTTTAGTTAACGTGATAGTTGACACTGATAAAAATCTATGGTCTCAGCTCGTGTCTAGTGCTGAGATTGCTTCCATTTGGGTATCCTCGAAGTACTCCAAATATAACGCTAATAGTTCTACGTTTAGAAATATTGTGGAATTCGCGAGCGTAGATGATATGAGGGAAACGGCTGAAATGTACGAAATTTACGCCACCAAACAAAAATCGATTTGGTTACCGAGCTTGTGTTGATAATTTTTTAGCTCATCGTCTGCACTAATGGCTGAGTAGCCTTTCAACTTTCATGATGAAATTTAAATACGAATAAACTGTGATGTTGCGTAACATTTTTTTTTTTTTGAAGCAGGTTGCGTCGATATTATTGAGACTGCCTTATTTTAATTTTCGTGTCCGATGTTCGAATTTAATTTTTTATTTATGTACTTACCCAAGTAATGAATACTTTTTATAATGCATCGTGAAGTTATAATCTAATAAAGTATGAAACATAATTATGAAATAATTTATTTTGTTTAACAAGAAATAACAATGGCTTTTGAATTTTATAACTAAAATCACAGATTGATTTTTTTAGTTAGTAACGCAGAAGTTGTTTTGTAGTTGTCAGAGTTGAGGTTCCATTATAATGCTCTTCTTTCGCTTAAAGCGTTATCAAACCATTGCCATATTTGTGGTTGTTTAATGTCAACGATATATTCCTGGCATTGCTCGTGGTTTCGTTTTCTGCAAAAAAAAATCAAAAATCAAAATGCTAAACTTTATAAGAAGATTTCTAATTTCTATACATGTTAGAAAATTTCTTATCAAACAATTTTTGAATTTTTTGAATTTTCGTTGAACTTTAATTACAATTTTTTTAAATTAACCATTGTTGAGAACACTTTTTACAAAAATTTTCAAAAAATAATTTCTTTCACTTTCAGTTTTTCTAAAAAAAAAAATTGTTGATTTATTGAAAAATAATTTTTTTATACCCTAGCTATTTAGTATTTATCCCAAGAAACAAAAAAATATTCAATTTTTTGTTAAGAACGAAACTGGAAAATTAAAAAAAAATAAAAAAAAATTCATGAATCATTTT
>FIZV01044089.1:0-14202 GCA_900050545.1 Trionymus perrisii | reverse complement strand
AAAATATCAAAATTGGTCAATTTTTTCAATTTTTTTAAAAAAAAAAAAAAAAAAAAAAAAGGCAGAGTTTACTTAAAATTCACGTTATTGGGAATCATTTTACATGAAAAAGAACAATATTTATAGGTTAAAACGAAAAAAAAAATTGTTAAATTTCGAAAATTTGTTAATTTTTTATCATTTTTTAAAATAAGAGGGGGATGGCCCGGAGCACCACCAAAAATTCAGTTAGGCTATAAAAGACAAGCTTTTGAAATTTTGTGAATCTTTTTATAAAAATAGGGGAGCAACCAAGGATCACTTAAAATTCATCAGAAAAAAAAAATAGGAATTATTTCCTCATAAGAAGAAACACCCGAAGTGCAAAATAAAAGCCACTCTGCCACTACATAAAATAACTCCCATTTCCATGGAAATCTGCAATGCTCTAATTGAAAATTTTTTCAAATAAAAGTTGTACATTGAGAACCTTTGAATAATTTTTGTTATAATTAAAATTTCGATTCGACCCTTCCCTGCCCTCCAGACACCGGTTTTGCATAATACGACGTATGCAAACAACGCCCCCCCTCTACGAAGTTGCATCCTATTCACGGAAGTGGGTCAATCTCAATTTTTTTCACCCTGTACATTTTGACGTTTGTTTTTACGCCACTCGTTCACTTCTGAAAAAAATGAATACGAGCTTTTTTGTAGCAAATTTTATGTACTTTAATTTCAGTTATTATCATTTTTTGCTTTAAACTTATATTTCAAGAGTTATAAGTGAAAAACAACAAGAGGGTGTCTAGGGCACATGTTGGGGAGTCTTGCCGAGGGGTGGGGTTCGATGTTATTTTTCGTTGGAAATCAGGACATTGAAAGGAACATTTTAAAATCAGAACATTTCATTTAATTTTTTCGAGCTACCAATTGTCCCGCTATTTCGAACTCATTCTGAATTTTCCAAAGACATAGGATCGAATAATCAAAAATTTACGAGGTACTCTTGAATTTAGTTCACATCGTCTGTGAAACCAATAAAATTAAGAAAAAGGGCCTTGACCGTCATAAGGCCTTTTGATCTACTGTGAGTCCATTTTTCGACTAAATAATTAAAATTAACTGTATCTACCATGTAAACTTTATACCTTATCGTTCACATCAAAAAACGACCCGAGATCCATGAAAATGAAAATTAATACCGTAAAAATATCAAAGAGTAATTTGTTTCATTCGTGTAGCTCGTATTCGTAACCAGATTTATATTAGAATATCCTAAGTAAAGCTTCTTTCACTTTTCTTCATTTCTCATTATCTAAGTAAACAAGCGAATGACAAAAAAAATCCTCTTTGAGGCACGAATTTCGTCCCTTTTTCCATTTTATTAAAAATACTACGTCGAAAAAAAATTGTCAATTAATTTTTAACCTTTGCTAAGAAAAAAATTTCGCAATGAACGTCGTATACTGGGAAAATAATCAATGGTGTCGTAGGTAAAATAGAAATAAAATTTCATTTTTTGAGACAAAAAATTTCGTTCGAGTACCAGCTGTGAAAATTTGATCAAGATTCAAGTACTCGTATTATGATCATTTTCTTTGCAATTTCAGGGGAAGATAAATTTTATGATATATCTCGTCGATTTTTTGAGCAAATCATTGTTAAAAATTTAAAATTTAAAGCCAAGTTAAAGTTTAATCGCATCTACAGGGTGTCCGGCGAGTGATCTGTCAAACTTGAAATTTCAATATAATTGAGTACGACTAATAAAAAACTCGAGTACCTACAAATTATTGCCCAAGTTTAAAAATAAGGAGCTACAAAGAATAAAAATCAGTAATTTTCTAAGCAAAATCGATTGCCAACACTGCGTTTAAAATTTTTCCCAACACCGGCAGTGAATAGCACTTTGAAAAATCAATAAAAGTTTTAAGCACATTGAGGTGCCTATTTTTGAAATTAAAGGAGTTAAAGAAACACGAAATTCTAGTCAAAAATATTGCCTATCAATTTATTACGGCGCAGTGGCGAAACGTGAAAATAGCGAAATTTCGTTAAAAAATACATGAAACAAGTGTAACTGTTCAAGAGAGACAAAACATGTTTTGTGAGAATTTGTCCATTTTGAAATTTTTGCAAACCATTACATCTTTAAAATCGAGAAAGGTACCTGGTGTACATTAAAAAAATTACCCATTGCACATTTTTCATAGGTACTAATAAATTTACTCTCACAAATATACTCAGATTTTTTTTCAAATCGTAAAAAAATTGGCCACAGATCATAAATAACGGAACGAGTAAAATTTTATGGCGTTAATTTCAAGTGTACGAAATCAGGGAATTATTTTGAGCGCACTGTCAAACAAATAATTCCATTATCGCTTCGTTTTAGGCAATGCAATTTAAATTTTTCGGCCACCAAAAGGTCAAGTACAAAGATACAATTATTGTACAATGCGAAGCCAATTATCAACGTCGATAATCGAATAAAAAATTATTGACTAATTTTGGAAAATTTTATGTAAAAATTGGAATTATCACTTATCACCGACATAATTCGGTAGCATGCAACGAGCAAAGTTCTCATTATGTGTTATCAAAATCAGCCAGTATCACAAAATAAAAGCAGTAGGCATAAACATACGATATTCTATAAGTTCTTTTTTTTTCACCATTTACCTATTACGATTTTCTATACAATTTGAGGTGGGGTCTGAGCTTCGAGCACAACAATTTTACAGTCATTCGAAAACCATTTTACGACGTTCGTTTACACCAAAGTATTAGAAATAAATTTGATGCAATTGGACAAAAAAATATGAAAACCTTGAGTTACTTTCTAATGGAAAACTATTTCTAAGCGTTGCTGATGATAAGTTATAAAAGTGGTAGAATTTTATCAAAAATGATAATCGAAAAAAAATAAAAAAATAAAATTTACGACCGAAGTACATAGGTAGGTAAAATTATGACGTGAATTTTCACAACCTATCATAAGTATGTAGTGTATCTACCTTACATAAGTGAATGCAGGTTCTAGGTTCATATTGATTCACTCAGAATTAATTTCGCTTTCACATGAGTTAATTCTAACGCTACGAAATAAGTCTTTAAAATGACCCATTTCGTGGAAAAATAAAAGTGAAAAATCAATGTCACTCGAACAATACAGAAACATCTGAGCTTAAAAACGTAAATACGCAGCAGAAAATGCATAGTAGTAGACTTCATTTAGAATACCTAACCACAATATACGAATACCTATGTCGAATGAATATAATATATACCAAAGTCATTTATAATTTCAAGGAAAACTTGCGAGTTCCGACACCAGCAATGACATTTTGTAGTTGAATAGAAAATTCGAATATCGTATTGACATAAGGGTAACATCTCAATCAAATAGAGATGCATTGTTTACATTGGCACAAATATCATAATAAACATGTATCAGATAATCAAAGATACAATGTATATTCCTTACTCAAGTCTCAAAAAACGAATACCGCCAAAGCGAATAAAACATAAGGTAAATGGTTATCATGCAGCACTGCAACCACCACATAATCGATAATCATGATATGAAAGTGAAACACAAAAGTACACTTCAACATGTAAACAAATTCAATACCCACCGTATTGATTAAAAGAACGAACGCCTATAATTACGTATTAACTATTTACGACGGAAAATTCAAAATCTACAAACCATTGTACCGAACAGAAGAACACCTATCACAAAAAGCATGGGTTTATTTACATCACTGCACATTACTCTACATTTAAGAATGATAGTAAAAAACCACACAAACGCATCAAATACCTAGAAACGAACCACACCAACTGATAACTCGATCGAACACAATTGGAAAAACGCGCATTTCCGAATAACGAACCGAAATTTAATGACTAAAATTCATTTCCATGAAAAGTGCAATCACTGAACACATCGATAAAAGCCTACATATATATCTCCATTGTCGATAGACTTTTTGGCAAACATAAGTAGTACTCGAATTACGCGCATAATGCAAAAATTAAAAACCATAATGATAAAAAAACTACTTACATAAGCGATGTTTTACCGAAGTAATGGAATTTAAGTTTTAGCAGAAAACAAAATAATTCACCATCGGTTTTTGCAACAAAATTGTATAAATAATATATGCGCAAAAAATTCGCGTGCAACCATTTTAAAGAGATAAAAACTGCAATCGCATTTCGAACAGCGATTCGACTTTGTAGCTCGCAATACTTTGAAACACGCCTATTGTATAATATTCGACGAACAACTATTCAAACAATAAATTAAATTTGTATATTTTAAGAATTAAGAAAATAAATTAATCACAAATTTACCTTTTAGGGTTCCCTGCGCAATTCAGTTAATTCCTTGTCCCATAAACACTTCGCATTGTATATTTATTTGCCCGTGCGATCTCGCTTACCGGAAACGCAAATATGCAACATGAAAAACTTAGCTATCCGGTCCAAAAATGAGCGCCATAAGTTCACAAAAAAATACTATCGATGTGAAATTTTCTTACTTTGAGTCAATATTCGTAGAAAAAAATTGATCGCGAAAAAAGTAACGGAATTTTAAACAATTTGGTTGAATTTTTACAAATTGAAAACATTCGATAAATAACACAGCATTTTTCCAATAAGTTTAGTTTCCAGTAACCGAAATATCTAAGTTTACCATAGTTTATGATTTATGGCTCTCTCTATTACAATAAAAACCGAACTAACGTGATAAAAAACCATAGGTTTTTTCTATGGTTATTTTTCGTCTACAACACAGCCTATCCTTCAATCATAAATTCATGACCGCCATGCCATAAATTCGAAATGATAAAACGTTAAACTAGCAATTTCATCCTGTTAGCTGAATTTATTTTCCAATTTCAAGATCCGTTTAATTTTAATTTTAATTTCATCAAAGCTGGTGAGACAGAATTTCAAAAATTGAAATCTAAGTTAAATGAATATGGCTAACATATAATTCATATTATAGACTAGGATAAAAACTTTTTGAATTTCATAATCCATAAGTACGAAATTAAGAAATTTTATCGAAAAAACAAAACGATATGTTTATCCATCAATAGGCTAAATTAGGCCTGCATTTCAATATGAATAAATGATTAATGCAGTTACTTGGCGGGAGCTAGGCTGCTCCTCAGACTCAGGAACACATTTATATATTTAATAATTTCATTGTCATCTTTATTATTAATTATTAACTACAGAATACTCAAACTTGTGTTCCGAAGATGAAAGAATCTGCGAGGCTACGACTAAGAACGTGGTTTATGATTTAAATAATTACGCATGGAAAGGAAATTCGAAATAATACGTACGTAGTTACAATAGTTTCCTCCGTCACCTATGCTGCATTATATTTTTGTAAATTCAGAAATAATACTTGTGGAAAATAGTTTGTTCTGCTTTTAATCGTCATCTTCAATCGGTAATGCTAATATAAATCAAGTCTCTGGGGTTGAACTAAAAGTAGATTAGTATAGAATTAGCATTATTGCATTCATACCTAGGTTAAAAATACGTTTTTATTAAAAGTTCACACCCTCCCTCAATTTAAATATTATAAGAAAAGTAAAATAATAATACCAATCAAATAAAAAATAAAAAAGTTCAATTTCACAAAAAATCTTTCAAGGGTATTACATACATTATTTCAAGTATTTACTGGTATTTACCTGTAAATGTACTGCCTACATAGGAAAAACGTTTGAAAGCTCAGAAAATTTTCTTTGAAATTTTTTTTCGAAATCGAAACTTTGAAAACTTCGAAAGGACGTCGGAGGTTATCAGTATTTTTACAATTTTTGTAAAATTCAACTCGAAATAATTAGTGTTACTAGTGTTAATTTTCGTGGTTAATTTGTGATCGTTGCACTAATCACATTCACAATGCTTTCGGTAGTACAAAAATCTCCTAATTTAGCAAATACCTTAAAAGCTACGTCCTATGTAGTGCCAAATATCGCAGTACCACCGAAAGTATCTTCGCCAAAACACGAATCCGCCTCAGTACATGTTCCTGAGCAATATCTTACCGTAACTAAATTGAGATCAGCTTTACCCTTCATAACTGGAACCCCTCGTGTAATCAGCGGAGTTACAAGTAAATTAAGTGTATTGAAGTGATTGCATTGCTCTGTCCTATTATTGTTTCTGATTTTGTGTTTACAATTTCAGCTAAGCAACAGT
Source organism: Trionymus perrisii (assembly GCA_900050545.1). Taxonomy (NCBI): domain Eukaryota; kingdom Metazoa; phylum Arthropoda; class Insecta; order Hemiptera; family Pseudococcidae; genus Trionymus; species Trionymus perrisii. Next base: position 7,983 of record FIZV01044089.1, on the reverse strand, counting down.
TTAGATTTTCTCATACTGATTTAACTATCCCCGATAATTCGGCGTACCGAAGAAAAACGAACCGCGACCCTACGGTTCCAGCCAAAGAAGGTGCAGATGCTAGAAAAGCTTTTACTTATCTTTTCACCGCAGGTAATGAGAATTCATACGTGTACTTGAATGAACTCTGGTTCATACCGACTTGATATATATATTTTTTTTAATTATTCTGTTTGATTAGCCACTCTCGGGTATACAGCGGTAGCTGGAAAAACTGTTTTGACGAAAATTGCCAAGTACTACGGCTACAATCAGGACGCCTTGGCTATGGGAGTTCTCGAATTGGATATTAGTTCAGTACCTGAAGGAAAGAGTGTCACGTTCAAATGGCGAAACAAACCATTATTCGTTAAACACAGGTTAATTATTTCTTAAGATTAGGCACCCAGTGTATTTCACGGAGAAAAATTCTACGTGTTTTATTTCATTCCTTAGAACGCCCGAAGAAATTGCAGATTCCCAAAACACGCCACTTTCTGAGCTGAGGGATCCCTGTCCAGATAGCGAACGTGTTCAAAAACCTGAATGGCTCATTACTTTAGGTATTTGCACTCATCTGGGATGCGTTCCTTTACCCAACAAAGGTATTTATCAATACTCGCGAATTTTTCACTCTTTTCTAAAAATACTGTAATTTTAATCATCTTCGAATTTCAGGAGATTACGTCGGGGGATATTTCTGCCCATGTCACGGTTCTCATTATGATGCATCAGGACGTATTAGAAAAGGACCCGCCCCTGAAAATTTAGAAATACCTCCGTACCATTTCTCAGATGATAAAACCATCGTTATTGGATAAGATATTAGTTTGTTTCATTAATGTATATTTCTATCATTTCCGTATTGCGTTTTCTGATTTAGTGCTGTTGTAATGAATATTGTTCCAAGAACTATCGCATATTATGGTATGAATAAAACTTTGTAAATTTTAAAAGTTCAGAATTATTTTGAAATCTATGCTCAAATTTTTTAGACTAGTCAACCGTAAAGAAACGTTTTATTGAAAAAATCAGAAAAAAATTGAAATAATATTTTTGCAATTAAATCGGTAAAACAGTCAAGTGGTTGTGGTTTTCATTTCAACATCGTTAGTCTGAATAACTTCTTCACTTTTGGTACCTTCGACATTTTCTGTTTTTTTAAATCTATTTACTTCTGCAAACAAAAAGAAATTACAGTCTAAATCATAATGACCCATAAAGTAATGACTGTGAAACCCGCCTCCCGACTCAAAATTAAACGATCGATATTTTTCAACTTACCAAATTTGGATACGTCTTGTCCTAAAATTCTCAAATAATGAGAGCCATCCAACACAGTGATGTAGGCTCGAATAGAAGTGTTACCTTTCCAACCAACCAAATGAATAGGTAACTTTTCATCTTTAAGTTTGATGATGATACTTCCAATACCTATTTGAAAATGATTACATTAAAGCGATTAATTCCAAGAATATGAAAAATATTATACACTTCAACTAACCTATTAGTTCAAATAATTTCTGAGTTTCTGGTTCCAACTCAGTAGTGGGTAGAGGATGATTAGGATCATTATGGTGAAGAATCTTTATGAAATCATCTTTATTAGTTTCAAGAATACGCTTGTCACCAAAAAATGACTGGATGTTTAATAATCCCTGAAAAAATATTCAAAAATAAATAAATTCGTTGTACAGGTTTCGAAAATACATAAATATAAAAATTTACCTCTTGAGCTACTCTGAACGAACATCCCATTGACCTATTATCACAGCGAACGAATACTTTAACGCCACTATTGATAATCTGTAACATCGTAGAAATTTCCATTTAAAATTGAATTTTCAACAAAGAAAAATATTGGAGAAACGCCTCACCTTGATTCGTTTCTGATTATTGGCAATAATCTGTCGCACAAATGGAGAGCACAGATAAATATTTTTTTTCTTGCCTACTTCACAACGTGTCAACAGACATTTGGGAAGAATCTCGTTATTTTTTATATCATAAAATTCGCTGAAAAGGTATAATTTGTAAATTGCAACGAGTCGAGTTAATTTTAATTACTTGAAAAAGTATAGATACCTAATAGAAGACCACACTTCTTCATCTTCCTTGAAGAAAACAAACGGATCCTCTTTGAAACCTAATTTTATTCTTTTATTCGGACGTCTCTTCTCTATAACTGGAGCATGATTACTCTGCTCTTCAGTTTCATTCGTAGGTTCAGCGCTAATTTTTAATTGCGCTTCCCATGGAAGTGATTTCACTTTTTCTAAAACAGCTACGAAAAATCCTCCGGTATTTTGTTGATGTGGTAAAATTCTTACACTGAAAGATGAAACATACACCAGTATTAAAGGAAAAATAAAACTTTAAGAAATTGACGTGCTAAAGTTGATTTACCATCTTTCTAAATTATATTTCGGAGCAACTTCTGGGCTTGGAGGAAACATAGGAGGCCTAACAGTGCTGTGCCACTTCTCTGGAACTTCTTCGAAATTTTTGTAAAACGTTATGTCCTTCGATGCTGGCAACCAATGAGTCATACCGGGGCTAAATTTTAATCCAGGTAACTGGTTCGTAACGTCAACAAGATTCACACTGCCTGAAAATTCGAAAAGTTAGCTTAAAAGGGTGTAAATTTGTGAACAAACTGCAGATTTGAAAAATACCTTCGGCTTCCGATAATAATCTATGTATTACAGCTTCATCTTCGATTGGATTAAGAGAACACGTAGAATAAACTAATCTCCCTCCAATAGCTAACATTTCCAAACCTCGTTTAAGTATTCTGATTTGTACTCTAAAAATGAAGATATTGGTAAGAAAAAATAAATTTTATCGAGTACATTTTACCACCTTTCCTACCCGTGTAAATTATTTCCATTTGCAGCGTTCCACTTGGTCCATATATCAGGATTCTTTCTCAAAGTTCCATCTCCTGTACATGGCACGTCACACAAGACTCGATCGAATTTCATAACTGATGTTGTTTTATCTGCGTGAAAAACACTCAAAGTTGAATTTATCATATTAAACTATGAGGAGATTTAAGACTTGAAATAATCACCTGGATTTTCAATTAAAAAATTGGGCATAATTGAAGAATCGTGATTTGTAACAATTGTACAAGGACTATTCAACCTTTTGGCTTGATGAACCAGCATATAGCAACGATTATTATCTATATCATTCGCAACAACAACACCATCTAAGTTCACACAACAAAAAAATACAGTCTGCATTAAATCATTAATTTCAAATTCAACTAAGGAACTGTTCAAATGTAATATTTCGGCGTATTTGAATTACCCGGAACTCCTTTCGATGAAGTTGTATGAAGAAATTCGATCAATTGTGCCGTTTTAGATCCAGGAGCAGCACACATATCCAAAACCTAGTAAAATACGTAGCAATAATTAGGAGAAATTTTACAGATTAAGGTACAAAAAAATTCATTCATTTACTTTATGATGAGACTGAACATCTAATAAAATCGGTGGAATCATGCTAACTACTTCTTGTCTACTTATACTACCACCTTCGGTTTCAGATATCAGAAAATTATGCAAACGAGAATAAACTTCAGATTTTCTGATATCATTTCTCGATAGCTGAAGTTGCCATCCTAAACGACCAGGATACCTAAAAATTAATCATGATTAATACGACGTAATGAAAATTAAAAAACGATTTCAGTATTTCACCCACCATGGTAAACAAAACGGTTTTTGTACTACTGTATCGTCATCTTTAGGAGTCATTAAATCTTTGAAGTAAACACTTTCCACAAGGGATAATAAGGCGTCAGCTTCATGCTTAGGGTAACTGGTGATTCGGAATCCAGTTGGTAAATCAGTTCGTAATGCTTTCAACATATCATCCCACTCCTCTTCGCGACATATCTTTTGACCCTGTGAAAGTTGATCGAAAATTAAAACCAAATGAATTATTATCTTATGAATATATTTACTTACTTTGTAATAATTTTCAAAGTCTTGATTTTCTCGAACAATTTCACTGTAGCCAGGTCCACGTTCATTTGGATTCCTTTGATTGTTTTGATTTTTTCTCTAGAAAATTGAGAACATTATCAAGCAAATTTCGTTTCTTTGTCACATCACTCTACAATTAGACTATGAAACAGAGATCCAAGTTCATTGTGGGGTGATGTCGAAGTGAAACTGATTTATATTTTCTCCCTTCAGTAAAGTATTTAATTAGAAAAATTATTGATAAGTGAATAAAATTATGAATATTTTCATCTAATTATTGAAATATTAATTACCTTTCCAGACTTCTTTTTCTTCCTCATTATGCACAAACAACTCCTAACTTCACGAAAAAACTAGTTTGATGTTTTAAAATTCCAAAATCGAAAAATATCACTGAATTGAAACAAAATTCATTTTATAAAATTAAAAATTTGAAATCAAACATGCGGCAGGTACTTCGGTGTTTTTGATATTTTTGATAAAGACCAAAAACGATGTAAATAGATCGATATGTCAATATCATATCGAAAGAAAAATCGAATTCAAAAAAAATAATTTTTGGTATGTTTACAGAAATTATCCTAAAATTTTACCGTAATTACGTTGTATTTTAGGTAAATAACCAATTAATTACGGTGCATCTTTTGGTACTGCCCGATCCATTCGCAACTTGGACAAATGCAAACGTGGCGGGAAAATAATCGATCGTATGACGTCACAGAATCACGCCACTCGTAGAAAGTTTGGTTGATTGGTGGGTTAACAACATACCGTATTATGCGTTTTTTCATGTATTTTGTTGTGTGAAATTTGAAAGAAAACAAACTGATCGAGTGTTGTAATGTTGTAAAGAATATCACGTAAAAGTTTGCGGTTCATTGCAATTCTTCGTTTATCAAACAGTGCGGTATTCGTAGTACTATTATTAATTAGTTTCGTGTTGAGTTTTGTGATAAGTTTCATCAAGAAGTTGTGTATTGAACTTTTCATACGAAAAGATTGGATTCAATTAATCTGATCTTATGCCGAAATTATAAAACCTGATCATCTAAAAAGTGAGTTCATTCATAATTTTAATCACCTCAACTGTATCATAATTTATTAACCAATGTGCGTTATAAATAATTATTGTGTTCTTGGTTTCGTCGTCGTTCTGACTTCTGAATGATGTAAATCTAATACACAGTACACATGCTATTTGGACGTTCTCACCGGAGAACGAATTAGCTTATCTATTTTAAAACTACACATGTTTCGAACTAGATCCCTTTCAAATCTGAACACATTTGCTCGATTAAATTATCAAATCAGTTTATTCAGCAATATCTACCCCAGCTTTTGATTTTAATACGTTCTATCTCGTCTCATCATCTCATTGCGTAGCAAGACTAGGTAATTATCTGCATAATTAAGACGTGAATCACTATAATGGCTTAGTTTTTCCATTTCAAACCCTCAAAGGATGATGGCAAAAATTAAATCGTCTAACGTGAATATTCTAGTATTGAGGTTGCAGGAATACCGATGTATTTACTTGTAATGTAGATTGCGGACCGGTTGGTTGTGATATCAGTAACCTTGATTATCACGCACTGTTGGTGGATGACAAATTTTTTATAACCGGAAGAAGTCTTTAGGAAGAAAAATATAATTTTTTCGGTGGTTTTGAACTAGTCGAAAACATGTATTTGTGCGAAATAATTCGTGTTTTTTTTACATTTCATTTTTTGTACAAAACCAGATTTCAGTTGTAACTCTGACTTTGAGAACATCATGTGAGTTGATTCGATTCTACGTTAAAGAGCCTTAAAACTTGAAAAAAATTCTACTACGTTTCTTCAAATTTCTTTATTTTTTATCCTAGTCTAGACTACGTCAAAAATTGATAAAATTTGAATTTGTTGGAATTTTCAACGTTTGTGTAAAAATATTTGAAAAATTTACAAGGACTTTTGAAATACATAGAAAACAAAAAAAATTATTACAATGAAAATTATCTCTACTAGAATATTTCAGTAGGTTACCCTAGAGTATTATGAGTCGCACGTATGTAAGTTCATTGCTTCTCATTTACATTTCAATTTTTTATGAGAGCATGACAGAATTACCGTTGCACCTATTTCGTAAATCGTTCTTGAAACGTGTATTCATGTCAATGGGGAAAGTTCTTGAACACGGTATCTATAAGTTTTATCACTTAGATAATTTATCACCTTTAAATTGAATATAAAAATAACCATTTTCCGGTGATAATTTACCTTTAAATTGATTATTAAAATTTGAGCCGATCCATCGACTTGAATATTTTATAATCAGCGAGAACTTTGATCCAAAGTATCGAAACAATCTCACTCTGGCGATGTAAATGTCCTGGAATGATAAAATTTTTTTAGGAGATAAGAACCAAACGTGGACAAAGGTTGGATGATATGAGATTTTTTTTTCTCACAACCGAGCTAAAAAGATTTGAAATTGTGAACTGCGTGTATTCGCTTATTAAATTACGTACCTCCGTGTCAAAGGTTCGATCGAATGAAATTTGAACTCGTTGTCGAGCTTATCTTGTACATATTACGTTTTGATTAATAAACTCGATTGCGACAAATGAAAATAACACTGGCAGCAAATTGATAAAATTATGTAAGTGAACAACCTAAGATTTGTATTTTAAATTTTACCGCCATTGAGGAGACTATGAGAGTTGTTTTTTTTTCGAACCGGTGATTTGAAAATTGTGGAAATGATGTTATCAAAATTCAACTTATTTGAACTTCAAACTTTTTAAACTCCGAAAAAAAAATAGGAAATTATCAAATATTCAAAGATAAATTATCAGGAAACTTTCAAAATTTCAAAATTTTGAGAAAAAGTTCGATGTTTAAACAAGTAAAAAGGTAGAAAACTTTGAAAATGAAATAATCAAAATTATTGAAAAATAACAGTTTAAAAGCTTAAAGGAAATTCTTGAAATTGTCGAAATTTTGATTTTTGAAAAATTGGCAAAAATTTGTAAAAATTACAAAAAATGAAATTTTGAGAAAGGGTTGCAAATTTTCAAAAATTTGATGTTCAAAAAATCTAAAATTTTAAATAATTGTCAAAAAATAATCGAAATTTGAAATTTGGAAAATTATTGAAAATTCAAAGATTCTAAAAAATTATTAAAAAATTGAAAATTAAAAAAAATCACTTATCTTGAAATTTTGAATAAAGTATTGAGTTTTTCAAAAGATTTGAAAGTTAAAAGAAAGTTAGTCGAAAATTAAAAAAAAAATAATTTGAATTTTAAAATTAGAAAAATAATCAAAAATTATTAAATTTCTAGATTCGAAAAATTGTTAAAAAGTTAGAAATTTTTAAAAGTTTGTGCATTTTAAAGGCACCAAAATTTGAAACGTTGAGAAAATTTTAGAATTATCAAATATTTTAATTCTCAACGAATAATTGCTAAAAAAAATTAATTTTATGAATTATTTATAAAAGTTCAAGCTGCAATGTATCGAAAAATTAAAGACCATAAAGAATTGGCAAAAAAAGTAAAATTCTTAAAAATCGTTTTTTTTTTCAAATCTTGAAAAATTTAAAATTTAAAAAAATGATTTAAATTTGGAATTTTGTAATTGAGGGCGGGGCAGAACAAGGGCCTTCACCGGGCGAAGGCCCTTTTTATCTAGAATCGCGTTTCGTATACCTTCAACCTTCGACTATCCATCAAAAGTGGTGGTAGTTCCCAATTCGATAATGAGATTTTTTATTGAATTCCAGTAAAGTTTTAAAGCGTTTTTGTAATATTTTTGATTAAACTCCATGAAGTTTGTGTTTTGAATTTTTGTGAAATTTTGAAGTGTTTTATAATTTTTATGATTAAATTCGATGAAGTTCGTGTTGAGATTTATTATAAATTTTGAAAAATAAATAATATTTTGATTCTTTAATTTTTTTTATGTATTCTTGTGTCATACCAACG
>FIZV01044059.1:0-13109 GCA_900050545.1 Trionymus perrisii | reverse complement strand
TTCGTATTTTGTATTCACTCATTAGTTTGTTAGAAAATTTATGATTTTGCAGTTGACATTTTCAAGATTTTTACCCCCCCCCCCACCACTCCCTCTTGTAAAATTGGTTTGCCACGCCCCAGAAAGAATTACTCTTTTTCGAAAAATTCACATTTTTGTTGGGAAAAAGTTAAAATACTTTTAAAAATTCCTTAAAAATTGAAAATTAAAATTGAGCAGCTAAAATTTTGGTTCAGGGAATTTTCGGACAGGCTCTTTCCGAACATCCAAGTTTCGTTTGATTCTAAGCCGGCGAGTATAAAAAATTCCCGTACATGCTGCTGCACTTCAGTTGAAAGGGAAGGAAAAAACGCGTCGCGTCGCGTCGCGTCGCATCGTGCCACTACGATGGGTGTAAATAGGGAGAAATCGAGACTTTGGACTTTTTCCTTCCGTATTTAAAAATAGCCGAGTAACTAAGTACTTTGTTTTGCGCCTGGTCGCGTCGTCCTTTCTCCTAGGTACTATTTATGCATGTACATTGTACACTCACACAGAACCACCCACGTGGTTTACTCATTACTTAGCTATTCGAAAACAGCGTACGGCCTAATACGTATGCTTACGACTTACGAGTATGTATGTATTACGTATTACGTGCCTAAACCGAATAACTAACGTAGGTATTAGGTAATAGGCAACTCTACCTAGTACCGAGCCGACTACCAACAATAAACAATCGCACACATATGCATACGCAGCACACTTACATACATATGTGCCACCCCCCCCCCGGTAGCTGTTTCTTAGCTCGTTAAACCGTTAAACGTGTCAAGGATTTTCTCTTCCTGACAATCCATCTTTCTCTGCCGCCTTTTTGTTTTTGTTATTTTTTTCCTCGCGTATAATAAGTAGCACTGTAGCAGGTACTATAGGTAAGGTACGTACGTACGCAAAAAAAGAGCTCTTCTTACCTGCAACGTGGGAACGCAATGATCCAATAGTTCCAGCATGTGTTTAATATTTTGAGCATCTTGAATCACGAAGTTCAGCTCCATATCAAATTCTCCACCTACCAGCTAAACAAACCGAAAACAAATCGATCAATTTCGCGTTTATTCGGTCAACAAATCAATTCGCGACTTGGCTAAATAATAAATTAAATTGGGCGCGACCGAATCGTTGGAGAATAAAAATTCGTACGATCGGTGACGAAAAGTTTCGTACCAGCTGACTAAAAACCCATCGAGTAACACTCGACAAACGGATATTGAAAAAATTCGATCTAAATTAGCCCGCGGCTTGCAAGAAATCCGTTGCGATACGTTACGTTGAATTACAGAGAAGATGTATAATATGTTGCATAGTTCGGCGCCTCAAATCCGCGTACCTAGTCCTACCTGGCGAGTCGAATGAATTGCATAACTAGTTTGCCGTAAATACGAGGGCGACGCGACATCGGTTCGGGTCGGGTCGGGGTACCTGATTTCATTTTTTTTCTTCCTTTTTTTTAAATACCTACCGAATCGCGAATCCGGAATTAATTTTTGTTAGGGAATTTTGTTGAATTTTAATATCGCTCTTTTTGAAAATTTAATAGCGATCGAGTCAGAAAAAATCTTAACTCTCCGGGGCTTTTTTATTAAAAAAATAATACGAATACTAAAAATGAGAGAAACGTGAAAAAAAGGAAAGGGAAAATGCGGAAAAAAAAGGAAAACAATGAAAAATATCAAACGGTTTGATTTCACGTGTAATTTCGTCTTCGATACAAAACAATCGACAGAGAGAAGAGGAAATGAAAACGCGAAAGCCAACCGAGGTACGACGCGACGCGACGCGATGTCGGGAATGAATCGGAAGGGGTGAAGAGGGAAGAGAAAGGAATGTATTTGCGAAAATTTTTACGAAACCTTATAAAGACTCGACAGATTAATTGCACGCTGCGCGATCAAGCGTTAAAAAAAAGGCGAAACTTTGAAATCAAACGGGTTCGCGTTCGTATAACGTTATGAAAGGGCAAATTTATTATTACAAATGTCGAGAAAATTTTCAAATAAAAACAATTCCGATTGCCGCCATTACCGGTTAAATTTAACCCGCTTTATCGAGCCCATTCCGTAAAAAGAATGATTGAAAATGAAACGTTCGATGGTTCGGGAGAAGAAAAAAAAACAAATTATTCCGAAGAAGGAGCGAAATAAAATTAATAGAGAGTTATTAATAGATGCGACAATAAGAAAAGAATAGTAGGTATCGAACGAACGTCGAGTAACGAGCGGTAAATTCTTACAAGAGCGTATTTTATTTATTTATTTATTTATTTGCCAATAATTCAGCGAAATTTCGTACCCATTCGCACCAAGGCCGACAATTTTTATTTTCAAGTTTTCCAAAATTTGCTCCCTTTAATCGAATTTAATATCGACAAAATGTAGGACTTTGCTAGTGGGAAACAACAAAAGCAGTAGACACCGTGCAATAAGAAATGACAGAAACTTCTCACTTCCCGTCCGCAATTTTTTTTTTAGCCGAATTTATGAAGGCTATTGTGTTCGGCCTGGATTTAGAAGGAAGAGGATGAGAAAAATGTTGACTACATTTTTGGACTCTGCACCAGAAGACGATCTGACCGATGTCACATATTTCTATATAAATATTAATAAGAGTGACGCTACTTTTGGGACTCCAGCACCAAGTATAATGGGTCGAATGAGGTCAAACTTGCAATTTGGGATTCTTTCGGTGCGGTGTAGGAATTACACCCTAGAATTTTTGAGACCGCAACTTGGAATTGGGGATATGCCCCGTTCTTGTGGAAGGGGTGAGGTGAGAACCAATATGATAAAATGTTTGGAAACTTATATCAGCAATGAAAACCTAAATTACCTCCAACATATCCGAATTTGAGGCACCCAAGTCATCCCCAGCCCATTTTAGGCTCCGAAAACTGGATTTTGGGGTCATTTTTATCACGTTGATCAGGCTGGAGACCTCCCAAATTGGACTAGGAGCACCAAAATCTTATCAATCATAGATTTCGTTCATGCCCGTGATGTGAATTTTGCAGGGCCTCTTTTGACCCCTGTGTAGGGTCGGAAATCAAAATTATCCGAACGTGGTTTCTTGGTACGTTGATTAACCTACAGCCCAAACAAATTGACGTAGAAGGTGAAAATTTGATATGTAGAGTGGATAGAGGTCATTGATGTGCCTTTTGGGGATTTTGACCTTTGACCCCTAAATTTGGGGTGAACCTCTTTTTAGGACGATGCTCTATAGGGGGTCCAAAGTGATGGATTCGTTTGAAATTTAGACTATGTAACGTGTCCAAATTTCAGTCCCCAAGTCATCCCCACCTCATTTTAGGTCCCGAAAGCTGGATTTTAGGGTCATTTTCATCACGTTGATCAGGCCAACGACCCTCCAAATTGGACCAGGAGCGCCAAAATTTCATCGTAGATTTGGGGCGAGCCCCTCATTTGGAGGAGCTCTAGTTCAATCTCAGACTCATAAATATTCGGCTCTCAAATAACATCTTCACTGCTACTCGATTTTTTTTTTTTTCGTTTTTTCTTCCCACACTCTTGGTAAAAATTTTATGTGAAAATTTATAAACGAAGGGAGAATAATAATAAAAGTCGAAGAGTTTTAGAACCTATCGTCGTAGAGTGAGCAAAGACAGTCGAAAGATAATTTGTTAACCGATGAAGCGAGCAGCTTTCGCGGTGGAGACAGCATCGCTCATCGCGTAGTCGGCATGGTAATACTCTTATACACTATACAGTACCGTATTGAATTATAGAAAATAACGAGAAAGAGCGAATCAACTCGCAGGAGTAGTAAAAGGACGCGAGAAGAAGAAGGGGTAAAAAAGAAGTACAGCAGACTATCTGGCTATGACCGAGCAGAGGGTGTTCACTATGCAATGGTAATAGTGTACTCGTACGTCTACACCCTACACATACACATACATACATAGTACATACCAAGTATAAACTTGTAAGGTACTCGTAGCTGGAGATGCAACGAGTTGAGAATGGCAGGGAAGATACATAAGTACGTTCGAATGATTTATCGGTTTATAAAAATCGCCTAAGCAAAACGCCACTGCACCGCATTCAGCGTTGTAATACGAGTATTTCACATTATGAGAATGTACGTAGCAGATTGAAGCTCGCTAATACCGAAAAATCCATTCTGATTACGCTATACATTTTACCATAGTACGTACATCTACATGCATATAGGTAAAGGTATACGTTTACGAAGACAGGACGCGAGCGAGGCAACGCGAGGCAACGCGACGCAGCGTATCGTACAATTACGAGTACACTACGAGTAGGTATATGAAACATATATGTAATATAGAACTGGGAGGCCGGAGACGGCACAAGTCAGGCTTGTACCACGCTGCGCTGCGTTGAGCCTCCTCGCCGTCAACCATCTAAAATCCTAATCGTACGTATAGTACTCCTACTCGTATTACAACAATCGCATCATCTAAAACGCGTGTAATTTCTGCCAGCAATACCAGCATAGATGAACAAATTCATACCAAATAATTTATAGTCGCGTAGGCGGTTCGCGCAGATTTTTTTTCCACCGTACTTTATTTTATCTTATCGTATCGTGTCGTGTTTTTTCCTCATTCGATACACTGCCTGGTACTACAGCTTGTAGCCTACCCCTACGCCAACATCTACAGTCTGCCACTCTTGCAGGCCGGCGCCGGCGTTCACTCGGACTCGATTACACCAGATTTGACAATACCAGGTACCTGTTAAAGTACAAGACTGCTCGACAGAACACGAGTGTACGTTTATACGCTAAGGTACTACGATGTGATCGACCGCTTTAAAGTAGCCCCCTTTTGCAAATTGCACATAATACCTACCAATTGCAGGGAATTTTCCAGTTTTTGGGAGCACCTCGCTCGAAAAAGAATGTAATTTTGACACACATAACGAACAACGAACCTACACAAAGAGTACGCGCTAGGCATTACCCCTACATAAACGAATGTATGCCAGGTAGATTCGGTGAGGACGACGACGACGACGACGACGGCGGCGGTGGTGGCAGTAGCAGCGACAGAGCAGCGGTCGAGTTAATACTTAGGACGAAGACGTAATCTGTTTTAGGTGTCGTCGCGTCGCTCGTACCGTGTCGTCTCTCAAAAACCCTATTTTCAGCATCGCTGATCATACAACTCGTCGCTGTAATTTTATCCTCTCTCGTAAGGTGTTTGTTTACACGATTCACTCGTCTATTCATTCGCTAAATAAGGACAAGGAGAACAAGCGACCAAAAAAAAGCCGCACAGCGTCGAGCTTTCAACGCTTTTAAAGGTGTGCCCGATCGTGCCGCAAACAAACCTTACGCATACTTATATACCATCTGAAATTTGGCAAACTCGTCGACAAAGTAAACTCCTACTCATTCACCTACTCCTATCTTATTCGTATTTGTATTTGTATTTGTACGAATTAGCAAAGACGAGCTTTTGCACGTGAATTTCTACCAACTTGAAATTAATGCAACGCGACGCGACGCGACGCGACGCAACGTCCATTCGAAGAAATAAACTGTCAAATGGTCGTCGACATTTAAACGAATCTCTCACAGCAAACGAGCAGACAAACAGAAAAACTCAATGAGAACTCTACTTCAAGAATTCCACAACCAGAATGTAATGTTTTTATTTTTAAAAAGATACATCGGTTCAAGTACCTACGTCACGATATTTTTCTAACCAAAACCAAATACATTATTCATTCTAATAAAATTCGGCCATCATGAAAGAAATGAAAAACGGAATTTCGTCGAATTTACCGCGCACGACCACATACTAGAAGTGAGAAGAGCACAGCATCTACTGCAGTACACGAATTAGTACGTACTGTAGTGTTAGTGGTAGTGGCTGACCGTACTCAAGCTACGACCAATGGCCGTAAAACGAAATGACATTAGGGCAGACGAGCGGAGAGCAAACAGGGTGGCAAGAAGAAAGGAGAAACGGCTCGCGTTGTAACTCGTCGCGGTGACGCGACCAATGCGCCAAGCTTTTGAACATGAAATTTGAAATTAAAATTAGCCTCAAGATTTTAGGTTTTGCTTATCGAGGCGCGAATACTAACTACATGCTACAACGAGTATACTATAGTGTGGCGTGGCGACGACGACGGCGGCAACGACAGTCGACAGCACTGAGGGAATAGGTGCAGACGCCGACGGAGTTCGGGTTCGGGTTACGATGCGAATGAATTAATATTCCGAGTACCAGCGATCTGACATCGGCATCGGCATCCGCATCCGCATCGGCATATACGAGTATAGCTTCGATGTACGCCATGCCACGCCGCGCCGAGCTCCTCGCGCGTGTGGTGCGGAACCATCTCTGTTCTACCACCGTACCGCATTGCGTCGTCCAACCAACAACACGCTAATTGAATTTTATAGACAGAATTTCAAATCAAAACCTATTTATAGGCTATTACTTTTACTCTTGCAGCACGTATAATGATGTGGTGAGATAGGTATTGCGGTGTTGAATGGTATGGAACAGTGTGCGAGTGTGTATATACGTACGCGCGTGCGTGCGTGCGTGCGTGCGTATTGTGCAGATCTACATCTAAAATGACGTGTTTTCTAAAGCCACTCTTCATTACTGCAATTCGCTTGCCGTTGGAAATTGTCGAAAAATCGAGCGAATTTGGCGGCAATCGTGTTCGTATCTCTTGCTCGTTGTTTGTATTCGTAGGATTTCACGTATATTGTGTAGTATTTCTTAGGATGGAGTGAGAAAGTGAAAAATGAAAACTCTCTCCTTATATAAAATAAACTTAATTGCGAAGCGCTTTTCGAAAAGAACATCTTTTCATCATCAGGCAAGAACACTAAACTTAATGACTAATACTAAAGGTCCAACTTGAAGTTAACATTGGTCACTTGGTAGGTGTGGTCCCAAAGGATGGGAGAGGGTGGGGGGGCGTACATGATTAGTTCGTGGTAGACATTTAAGTAGGTCAATGTCCAATGGGGATAGGTCATCGTTAAGTAGGTTTTCTTTTTTGGTTTTAAACATGGCTATTGCTTTTCTGATTGGTAGTTCTGTTTTTCTATTGACCATTTTTTCAAGCATCAGGTTTTTTTCAGTAATATTGTGTCCGGTCACTATAATGTGGTCACCAATTGCTGACTTTCCTTCAATGCTGTAATTGGATTTGTTAATATGTTCCTCGTATCTGGTTATGACATTCCTTTTGCTTTGTCCAATGTAGAGTTTGTCACAATTGGAGCAGATGATTTTGTATATTCCTGATTGGTCGGTCTTTCTATCTTTGTCTTTCAGGCTACCCAATAAGGTTTTTCGTTTACGTTGGTCAGTCGTGATTGGTTCTATGTCGTTCTTTCTGAATATTCTGCATAGTTTGTCGGTGATTGGTGGATAATGAGTTAGTTTTGTTTGTCTGCTTTCGGGTTGGTCTATTTGGAATGTGGTGGTTTCCTTGAGTCTATATGAGGAGAGAGTTTCCATTCTTCACAATTTGTGGCCTCTATAGTTTAGGCTCGCACTTCGCTATTTATATTGTGGTGTATTTCTTAGGATGGAGTGAGAAACCAAAAAAAACAACACACATTTGGGATTGCCTTGAAAGGTGAGGTATAGGTAGTTTAGTTCAAATGGGACAACTCCAATAAAAATTTCAACTGTCTACAGGCGAATTGGTGAACAAGGATAGTACGAAGAAGGCAGAAATTGAAGAAACTAGTCGGTGATGGTGACGATAACTTAGTGGTCGCAAGCGTGGTGGTACGTAACGCATGTACTGCGTACTAGTGTATAGGTAGGTAGGTAGGTACCTACTTTAAAGGTCGAAAGTAATTTTCGTCAAAAACCCAGCAGGTTGGTACGGCTGACAGAACGCTAAACCTCCCAGCTATAGAAGGAGAAGATTTTCCACTTGGCTGCGATAAGCAATTCGGGACGCTTTCGACAGTATAATATCTGCGAGACGAGAAAGAGATACACGTGCACGTATGGACGAAAAAGTAATGGCAATCTCTGTAAAGGCTAACGAAAGAAAGAGATGAAGTGGTAAAGAGCAGAATACGTTTATTAAGGTCGTAATAGGTATAGTCGTAATCGTATATGTAAACGCAGACGTACTCACTCGCGTATTAGCACCGTTAGCGTTACTGACACATGATTACGTATATATAGGTGTGTAGTATATTTTGTCGAGAGGGGGATACGATGCGACGGAAAAGCATTTGTTACAATTCGCTCTCGCAATAAACGAGCATTGCCTTTTACAGGGGAACGTATTGTTCGAAATTTTACATTTAAATTCGAAGCGAACGAAAAGAAATTGGCCGCCAATTAGCCCGCTACACATCTCCATCGCGTAGGGTACGTACATAATAGCGATGGCGATGAGAGTGGCAGTGGCAGAGGCAGAGACAACCTACCAGCAGGGTTTAATACTGAATTGAATACAGACGTACTCGTAGTAGTACGTTTGTAGTGAATATAAGGTACAGCATTCGCATACGCGTATATACAACGTCGTCGACGACAACGCCGTGCCGTAACGTACGCGTTACGTGCATAGCAGAAGATACAAGTGCGAGTATCGGTGACAAAGGCCGGGGTGGCACGACAGCAAAGTTGAGAAATAAGAGAACGAGGGATAAATTCCGCACACTATTTATGTACGTTTGCACGAATTCGCACAATACGCGCGATCCTGCACGCCTCGAAAAAACAAACAAAGCCCATATATACCTATTCGAAAAGCTTTCAGCTATTCACGCGTTCTTGAAAGTACACATACGTACATATACGAGTATAACAATTTTCCAAACTACTCGCAGCAGAGCCTTCTACTCGTATAGCGAGTTAAATTCCAGTTATAATCATTTTTCCTCTTTTTCTTTCTGTCTTTCTCATTTTTCGGTTCGGTTCGGGGTATTTAATGGGCGCGAAGACGAGCCCGGCAGCGGCTGTGGCAGAGGGTACCACACGCACCAATCAGGCGTACGCGCGCGCCACAAACCTAAATAGGCACACATACGTACAGTACACTCGTATACCCCTAAAAAGGTTTTTTCTTCTTCGCCTTTCGCCATCACTTTGCGCGACTTAACTTCGACTCGACGAAGCGATAGAGCTTCCATTCGCGCTATCTGTCAACCACGAAGAGCATACACGTACGGGTACGTACATCTTCTTACGTCGCGTCGCGTCACGGCACCGAACAGTGTGGAAAAACTCTCGGCGCTTTTCCGCCTTCAACCAACCGTCCTTGTCCCAAAAGCGAAACCCCCTTTTCTTCTCGTCACTAATCGTCGTAATCAGTTCGTATTTTCGCAGATGTCAATTACTACGTTAGCTTTACAAAAATATCGTCATTGTCACGTTCACTCCGCGTCGCGTCGCGTCGCGTTGCGTTGCGTTGTGCTACCACCTTCGCTGCCTTCGCTTCAATTTACGCGTACACACGTTCTCACGCCCACTCTCTGCTCAACTGACTTGAGAGACGAAACTTTGACACGCTACAGCAGATCGTATTTCTTCGGGCATGTTTTTTACCCTCCTTTATCCACAGCAGCTATACATATAGCGCCTTATCTATCTACCTAGCTGCCTACACTTAGCTAGCTTAATTTTCGCACCTTTAAGGCGTCGACGAATCTATCGGTTTCAGTTTTACCATCCTTTTTGTACACATAACTTAGGCTGCAGCGTATTTGCTGTTTGCTCCGTCTTTCTATCTGCATTTTCCTTCTCCTTGTTCTTCTACGTATTTTATCCTTCATTTTTGTCTCGTTATAGCGTCAGCGACCTCACATTTTTTGGATAAATTCCCGCGCGTGGAATTATCGCCACCCCATTAAGTAGCTCATTCGTTGTTT
Source organism: Trionymus perrisii (assembly GCA_900050545.1). NCBI lineage: Eukaryota > Metazoa > Arthropoda > Insecta > Hemiptera > Pseudococcidae > Trionymus > Trionymus perrisii. The sequence goes on along the minus strand of FIZV01044059.1, from coordinate 3,209 downwards.
CCAGTTTCCAAACAATCTCCTACCCATATGCGGGTGAGCATAAGACTGATGCGGAAATGGAAAAACAACCAATTTATTCGAACATACCGCATATCAAGGGCTTAAGGTACTTGTTACATTTTTAGGGAGAAGGCTCATACGTCCCTAAAATTTTCAAAAATTACAAAAATTTTGGGGCATATGAACCCTCGAAAAGTGCCCCAAGTACCTTGAACCCTCAATACGATTCTATATTACTCATCTTCATTCGTTAGTCGAAAATACTCATAAAAGAAGTCAAATTTTAGTTGCTTTAAAAAATTTGGCGCACATGACCCCCCCACAAGTGCCCTTCTGAGGTCCTCGAAGGGCCAACATCATTTCTCGGAGTTCACTTCGCACATATTTTTAGGTTTTGGGCTCCAAAAAGTTAATGTGACAACAAGTGTAAGTAAATTCTAGTCCATTGGCCAAGATATTAGAAGAAGAGATCTCGTGCCCATGCTCCTGAGATGCTAGCTAAACTGTTCAGTACTGCTGTAGGTATGGCGCTGTGGTCATGCAGATATGCAACGCCTTCAAACACTGGCAACTGGAAGAGAGCAACGATTTCTGCCATTTCTGGAAACGTTAGAAATTACATGTTGTGCATAGTGCTGCAGCTTCTGCTAGATGTGGTCCTGCTAACTCCTTGTTATTTGATATTTATAATGGGTATTACAGAGGATTCGTTACTTGGCATTTGTCTCGTTATTTCAGCTCGTATCTTTGTCGTTTCAAAACTGATTTGTTATTTATTTATTACGCGTCTTGTTATTTCATTTCATCTTAGCTACTGCAAATGTTTCCTAACTTACGTTAGTATCTATAGGTATACAATGACTGTATTTGCGAGCTTTTTTTTCCACTTTTACGTTTTTATTGAATATCTGTGTCTTTGCTTCTGGCTTCTCCTTATTATTGTTTATAATTTTGTACTTGATAGTTTTACATACGCTCGTCTTTTTCCTCGCTAGGTGATTACTGCAGTGTTGCAAGAACGATGAAATTACGTTCTCGTTCCCAGTTCGTTCGTTCTTTTTGCAAAAATTCGAAGTTTTGCGATTCCTGGGGTTCTCGTTCCTCATACATACTTCGTTCTTCGGTTCTCGCCGTTTCCGTTCTTCAAAATTATGTCGTTCTCCGTTTTCCATTCTCGTTCCCGTTCTTTTTATAATTAAAAATTGAATTGAATAAATCAAAAGCATGGACATGGCCATAAAACATAACGCATGCATAATATTATTTTTTTGAAGTTCTTTTTCGAAATGTGCATTATGTGCTTTATTGAAGAGAATGGAGAGAGAAGTAAAGTAAAAATTCGCGCAATTTTTAATTTTTTCAGCAGCACCTTTTTTGGTTTGTATTTTAAATTCGCAGAAAAAAATAATGGAATTGACTCGACTACAAGAACTAAACATCCTAAAATTTCATGAAGAACCGTTCTCGTTCTTTCGTGTTCACATTATGAATAGAATGAATATATGTTCTCGTTCTTTCGTTCGTTCTCGGTTCTTCCAAATTTTCTTTATCTCGGTTCTTTTCGTTCGTTCGTTCCCTTCAATTTTTAACATTCTTTGGTTCTTTCGTTCGCGGTTCCGAACCGTTCTTGCAAGACTGGCTGATTAATTGATAGATATACTCGCGTTCTTCTCTTTACCCTGGGTGAGTATTGGTACTTACGATGCTCATGTAATCGCAAAGCGTTGCCAATCTTCAAACCTCTGTGATGCCTTCATTTACAAAGATAATCGCTGTGTGTACATCAAGTGTTTTCTTAGTTTTACTCGGTTCTATCTATATCCCAAAAAGGGTCCACCACTATCTGGCCTCCCTGTATGGAGCGCGCACCTCTTCTTGATAGAAATCCGTATTCCTTAGAGTACCTACAATAAAATTAAAGAAACTATTTCGTAAACTTTTTTGTTACAGGTTAGCGCGAGCACCGAAATACGACGTCAATTACGTACGTTTAAATTTGCATAAATTTCGCCGAAAGCCAACGATCTTCTGCCTCGGCAGCGGGTGAATTTCAGAAAGCGGCTAAAATGATACGCGGGTTATTTATTAATTTGAATAATAATCCCATATTTATCGCATTCGCTGCAAAGTTGTATACTCGCTATGCTACGCTTTGTTTAAGTAAGTGGAAGTAGGTAAGTAAGAAACAAAAGGGTTTTAGTGGGTGAGTGGACGGGACCGCGGCCACAACCCTTGAACGTTGCGGTTACACTGTATACTTGTAGTACACTCATTAACTCAACTACGTAGAAGAGTCGACAACGCAACTTCAACTTGGCGACAAATTATATTCCACTTGCATTTCCTTCGTTTTGTCGGTTCGCTATCTACGAATAGGTAAAGACTTCTGTTCGCAGATTTATGCTCGGAATGCCTTCACCCCCCCCCACACACACACGTATACCATGCCTGACCTACGCAAATCCAAATGCACGATATGTGAAACGGTGCAGGGACCAATTTTTCATATCTTCAATTTTTCAAAATTAAAAATTAGTTGTTTTTTTTTTGTAGAATGAAGCTTCCGCTCTCTTTATAATATCCTTTTTAAACCAAAATGGTGGCCTCTTGAAAATTTTCAAAATTGTTGATTTTCGAAATTTTCAATTTTAATTACAGGCGTAAAATTTTTCTGTGATAGTGACGAAGTCTAGTGCGCCTAGGCAGGTTAACTGGAACTCACACCACACATAACAAATTGACACGGGTTTATCTGGAACTGGATACACTTCACTTTATTCACGTTAAAAGAACCATAATATTAACATATTGAACCGGATGTTTGAGCCACATTAAAACGGATGAATACACCTTACCGACTACGGTGTCTCAGGAACGTTGCTGATCACACGACATGACGACAGCCAACGAGGGAATTATTTGGAGAGCTCGTATAGTGTTACCACCAGGCAGGAGAGCCTTAAGTCCATATCACATTGCCTAGTACGTATTTTTTTCAGGGTGCTAAGAACGAAATTCTTTTTTCTTCTTTTTGGTTTCCATTTTTTGTGTTCTTTTTGTTTTGGTTTTAGGTTTGCGATTCGGTTCTCTGCAATTTCAATTTTCGGTTTTGGTTCTTCGATTCGGTTCTCTAAAAATTTAGTTCTTTGTTTTGGTTCTTTGGTTCGGTTCTCTAAAAATTTAGTTCTTTGTTTTGGTACTTTGGTTCG
>FIZV01044041.1:0-10606 GCA_900050545.1 Trionymus perrisii | reverse complement strand
ACTTGTAGTCGCGGCACAAAAAATTATCAAATTTGGAGTAGTCGTTGAAACATTTACAAAAAAGTGTGCTGGCAAATCAGGCATTTGATAAAAGATCGTGTGTTTAAGGTAATTAATGGCCCCGAACTCGCCGAAAATGAAGAGGGGTTAAATTTTTGTGATCAATTTTGTTTGTATTAAGCGACTTACCAAATTCAATTTCGTTCCAGGTTGGAAAACTTAAAATTTTTTAAGATTTACCATTTTGCTTCAATAATTTAAAAAGTGTGTTCAATATCTAAATGGTCTACAACTGGTCAACTGCTATTTTCGAAAGGCGGAAAGGAAGTTTGAAATGCTTAATTCTCGGCTAACGAGGATTTCTTTGTAGCAAATCACTTTTTAAAATTAAAAACAAAAGGCGAACACGAAAATAATACGATGTACCTATTCGCATGAAAAAAAAAAAAAAAACACACAAAGTCACGTGTTATATAGGTATGCAAAACAAAAAAAAGAAATATTTAAGACACAACTGTAAGTTTTGCTTAAATTAAACATAAGTACGCGTAAGAACAAATAACATCATAAATGTTTAACCAAATATGCAATGACGAATTTACACATATAATTTGTTCAGGAAAAATTATTAATTGGAAACAGATTTTACATTTAACAGTAATAAAAGAAATTTCTGTAGAAAAGACAAAGTTCTAAATAGAAGGTTTGTTATTGAGGATTGTATGACTTTAAGTGACGAGCCGATACTTTTTTTCTCGCTCTTGATGATATTTTATCTTTTGCTGAATAAAAACCCACTCCACCTAATTTTTCGATTAATCGTACAACAACGAGCAGAAATCAGCTCGCCACTTTACGTATTCCTTTGCTAGGTACCTCTACCTACCTACTTCCGCAACGAGGTGGGTACCTACCTATCTGTATGCTGGTGTCGGTTTCGATACTTTATCAACGTAATTACGTGCTCTTAGCATGCGTATTTTTGCACGCACTACAAGTTGTTCTATTGTTTTACATCTCTCTTGACCATATTGTGATAGTTTAGGGTTCTGACTACCACTTCCGCCAATTACTTTTACCATGTGGGTGATTGGGGATGCTTGAGGACAAATCTCGCTCAAGGTGGCATTATTACCCGCAGGTACCTTAATTGTCAAACTCGAAACTCACTTTTGTTCGTTGTATGTATTCTATGTTTTAGTACGTGGATAAACTCTCTTCATGGTACGAGGGTTTTGCATCATCGGTAGGCCCAATAAGGCAAGCAGTGCAATTTGGCGTGATCCTTCAAGCATTGCGCTCGGAGCATGAAAAAGTTGTTGACTATAAAAACAAAGAGATTGAAAAAAAAAACCTCGAGATTGAAAAAGCTGTTTCTGAAAAAGCGGAAGCTGTTGACACAGCCTTTTGCCTATCTTGCTATTTAGGTTTTCGAAAAAAATTGGATACAGTAGCCGCAGATGATTTCCCAAATTGGTTGGAGTGTTCCAATTTCACTCGTTCTGTTAAATGGGAAATCTTCTTCTCCGCCGAGCCTGAAAGTGCTGCTCAAAAAGAGTATCAGGATAGATTACGAAGCAGTGGTAGTACTCCTGCAGCTATAGCTTTTATCATAGAAAAGATATACGAAAAAGTTAATAAAGGAGCGCATCCCGCTGATTACTACAAGTTTTTAGGAGGCAGATCAATTAAGGAGCTGGCACCGAAGTGTTGTGTAGTATTAGGCCTAGGAGAAGATTGCGTTGACTTCATCGATGCAATGAATATTCTCTTGGAAAAAAGAAGTTCTGGTAATACGTTTGTGTGTCGCTAAAGTTTTCACATGAATGATTCGATCTCAAAATACACCCTTGTAATTGCTTTAGGGAGCCAATTAGCAACCAAACTCTGGAAATCTTCGAGGTTAATTCAAATCACAGCTTTGGATGATCAGATACTTGATCAGGATATTCGCGATGTGAGTGATGGATGTACTAGTGAACTATAAATTCGATGAAAGTACGGTTGTATATAACCATAATTATGTTTTAGTGTTTGGCGAATTTCCAAGAAAAAACTATACCGCACGAAACTAAAATTTATCGCATAAAAAACACTGGAGAGAAACGAACATCGTTAACCTTTGTAGAATATTTCACTGACCGAATAATAGCTCCACAAGTGGTAGGTACTTATTAGAATGAAAATGGTCTATTTTTCTTAACCACGTTTTCAATTAACTCTCCTTTAGTAGTATAAGAATACCCATTTTTTGTTTAAAACGTTTTTTCACGTAATACGTTTTTAACGCAACATTTATTATTTTTTTATTTTTATTTTTTTTCAAAAAAAATTGCTTCAGTCTGTATTTAAGCGTTTCAGTTTTCGTTCAGGAGGATCCTTTGAATATTTGATGAAATTGATTAACTGAAATTAGTTCATATCATGGCCATGTTTAGTCGTCTGATATTATTATAGTTATTACTTGGTGAAAATGCTAAAGAACTCATATGAAGAGGGAAATTGGATATTTAAAAAAAAAAAATGATCAATAATTCTTTAAAAAAAAAACACATTCCACAAAAACAAAAAAAAAAACATGTAAGTAAATTAAAAAACCATGTTTCAAAAAAACAAAAAAAATGTTTTAAACACTGAAACTGCTGACAGTGTTAAGGGTATGCTGTGACCATGTTATCAATACAAAAATTTATGACGTGATTTCTCAGCAAATACTCGATTAAATGTTGTGAAATTTCTATATTATACTTCTCCGTAACATTATCTAGGTTGGACTTTTTTGATATTTTGACAAATGTACAAAACGTTATTTTTTCCATTAGGTATAACGTAACGAAAAAATATCCATTTTGTCATCACTGCTGATAAATAATGACTCGTTCGTTTCATCTAATATTATTTCATTTCAGTTAGAAGATGACTTAAAACGGCAATGTAAACGCCTGAAATTGGGGGAAAAAAATAACGAAGAGCTGAAAGTGACGGTTCTTAGCGAGTTTGAATCTTAACCTGAGGTTAACGTTGCTTCTTGGCATGTCAGCGACCATAATTCAGGTAATTTTTAACCAAAATCAAATTAAAAATCCAAACCTTGCATGTACTTGGGGGTTATTTTTGTCGCTGGTTTTGTTTTTATAGAACTGTCATGAGCTTAAATTAAACTCCAAAGACAATGGCACCCAGAGGCATATTGCAAAATCGCAGCCACAACAGAGGACCTTCTAATGTCGATGTTACTATAGATTTTTTTTTAAATATTTTTTTCCAGGTGGAAATCCCACAACGGATGAGAAGCAAAATGGAAATCCCCAACGAATGAGAATCAACGAACGAATATTTATTTGGCTGTTATCTATAGAGTTTTCAACCAGTATCTCAACATTTTGTTTCAATTAAAAAAACTTTTGATTTTTTGTCTCAATTTTATGATTTTTTTTTGTAAAAAAATCCCAATAGTTCCTGGATTTTCTTCGAATTAAAAATATTTCAGTTTTTTTGATAAAAATGTTTTCAATTTTTTGCGAAAAAAAAAAAAAACTTTCACTTTCTTCGTAGAAAACATCTCAAATACAATTCCTAAATCTTTAAAAAAAAATTCAGAAAATGGTTTTCATTTTTTTTATAATAGAGAAAAATCATCAATTTTTAACAGAAAAAAATTTCAAAAGTATTTTTATTTTTCGGAAAGACTTTTAGTTTACGCAGTGAAAAAAATCTCAATATTTTGTGTACTTGTCTAGGCATTTAAAAAAAAAAAAAAAAAAAACCTTTTCAGTGCTCTATTAGAGAAAAAATTTATATTATTTTTTTTTGTCTCGATTTTTTTAAAGAAATTTTTTTTAATAATTTCTGGATTTTCTCCAACTGAGAAAAAGATCAATTTTTTGAGAAAAAGAACTTGCATTTTATTCGTAGGAAAATTCTCATTATTAAAAAAATAAAATGAAATGCACCTAAATTGAAAAAAGTTTTCATTTGAAAAAAAGTAACAATTTTTACAGAGTAAAAAAATTCTAATCTTCTTTTTGGAGAAAAAAAAATCAAAATTTTCTTGAAATGAATAGTAGTTTATGCAACTAGTGAAATAAAGTGATTTTTGGCGAATTTTGAGGTTTATTTCACGAGCGAAGCGAGGGAAATGATTCAAAATCGTCGAAAATCACTTTATTTCACTAGTCGCATAATATAATATTTTATGTAACGTAGGAAATAAATGCACTTTTAGATCAGAATTCCTTAATGGGTCAAAAAATTTCTACATTTTTATTTTTCATTTTTTTTATTTTTTTGAAAAAAGGCTTTTGATTTTTTTGAAGAGGAAATCTCTTTCTTTGGAGACAGAAATCTCATTTCCTGGAAAAAAATTTGGAACTTTCTTCACTACAAAATACCTCAAGCTTTTCGGAGTAGATGTTAAACATTTGATTAATTATTGAAGAAAAAAAATATTTTTGATTAAAAGGAATAAACTTCAACTTTTTGTCTCATGTTTTTCAAAGTTTTCAATAGGCTAATTTCTTATTTTTACATTGAAAAAAAAAATCGGTAAATTAATTTTTACAGAGGAAAAATCTTTGACTATAAACAAAAAAAGCTTTCCCTCTATTTAAAGAAAATATTTTTTCAAATTCTGGAAAAAAAATCTTCAAATGTTTTACATTACAGACAGTAAATTCGCATTTCCTATAGTGAAAAATTCAGAAGATTTAACCCAAGATAATCCATTTACTCGAACTAACATTTTGCATTTTTAAAATCTTATTTTTCAAAATAATCAAAGCTTCCAGATACTACGACCTTCAAAAATAAATCTCGATACGATTTTACACGAAATGCTTGGGTCGAGTTATTTTTCGTTCAAAGAACAATAACCTTGTAAAAATGCCGATCTAAAGTCTACTTTACCAAATTGCCTAATCTAGTCTAGATCTAAACTAAATAAACCACTTGAAAAAAATTTAATAAGTAAAATACAACTTACATTTTAACTCTAAACAATAAGAGACGAGATCATTAACCACCATGGAGGGTTGAGATAAACAATACATGGTCGTTTTCTTTCAAATGGTAATCCAGCTCACCCTGAAGGAAAAAACAGCTGGCAATTAGATAAACGATTCATACAAATTGCGAATAATTTTATTCAACTTACTAATAATTCCCAATCTTGATCATTAACTAGAACTAAGATCCCAGGACGTCTATAAAGTAAACAAAAAAAGGAAATAATTGAATATTTTCAGCATACCAGCGAAGTGTACAGATGAATCATTGGTACCTACACACTATCGCCGAGAACGAATAATTCGGGTTTATCTGTAAGTAAATTTTCTTTTAACCATGATATCAATGTACGAATAGTCCCTGTAAATAATAAAACCATATTAATTCAACATAATGTGTAAAGGAGAAGTGTTTTTTTTCATCTGTACGTAGAACGTCGTTTACTTACAGGCGTCTTCTTTCTGAGGTAGAATGAGATCGTGTTTTTTGATTTTGTTGAACAGTAATTCTGCACCACCTCTGAACACGTATGAAACACGAAATATATCAATTTAAATAGCGAATTACTTCGGCGGCAATGCGATAGCGGAAATATGTAAAAGTTGACAGCGATAAAGAGGCGCCACAAACGACACGTATTACTTACCCAAAGTGGACGGTGATCGGGAACGAATTGGAAATGCAAGTTTGAGACATAATAATTCGATTTAATTCACATTTTATATAAATTAAAACAATTACTCAAAATACAAGCTAATGCGTCGAGAAGAGAACACCGAAATCATAAATCACACGTGTTTTTAGACACATACAAACAAACACAAACAAAAACACAAAATTGATAAAAGCGCAAATCACGTGATCAGTGTTTACGAAATTTTACAAGGGTACGGGAATTATTTTATTACGATGGCTTTCCATTTCAAATCCACCAATCAGAATACAGAAAGCATTACCTACTAAAATAACCTACTTTTTCTTCTAAGCTTTGAATTTCCTGATCACGACTTTTCTAGAAAAGACGAGACATCGAATTTACAATGAAACTCTTTCTCGTAAATTCTAGATTAGGCGAGAGCAGGTGATAACATTCTAGTAAAATCGTAAACAAGCGAGAATACTCTGGAAAAGTCTTCTACAGCGAAGTTTTAGTATATAAACCGCGTCGGCCGCGAGATGAAGCATAGTTCTTTTCTGAAAGCAACAAGCAAACTTGAAATCAAACGAAGTAACTCGCGATTTATTCGAGTATTTTTCAGTGCGATTTTTCTAACGAAAGTATTTATTCGTGAAGTATTATTGTTCGTGCGATATACGTACATTTGAAAGCTGTTTTATTATTTTTCGCGTAACGTTATCATTGTTCGTGTGTAATTCGTGTAAAATCGAAAATAATTCAAAATGAAGATGCCAGCAATTGGAATTGATTTGGGAACGACTTACTCCTGCGTTGGAGTTTGGCAACAAGGAAAAGTCGAGATAATCGCCAACGACCAGGGTAACCGTACAACACCTAGCTATGTGGCATTCACCGATACAGAACGGTTAATCGGAGACGCGGCCAAAAACCAGGTAGCATTGAATCCTAAAAATACGGTATTCGACGCGAAACGTTTAATCGGCCGTAAATACGACGATGAGAAAATCCAACAAGACATGAAACACTGGCCGTTCACTGTGATCAACGACTGCACCAAGCCGAAAATCCAGGTCGAATTTAAAGGCGAAACCAAGGTCTTCTCGCCGGAAGAAATCAGCTCGATGGTTTTGACCAAAATGAAAGAAACAGCCGAAACATATCTCGGAGGTAAAGTCAGAGACGCCGTGATTACAGTACCAGCTTATTTCAACGATTCGCAAAGGCAAGCCACCAAAGACGCCGGTGCTATCGCTGGGCTCAACGTGCTGCGTATTATCAATGAACCGACAGCCGCCGCATTGGCTTACGGTCTCGATAAGAGTCTAACCGGCGATAAAAACGTACTAATATTCGATCTTGGCGGCGGTACGTTCGACGTGTCCATTCTAAGTATCAGCGAAGGATCGCTATTCGAAGTTCGCAGCACAGCTGGTGATACTCATCTGGGTGGCGAAGATTTCGATAACAGATTGGTCAATCATTTCAAGGAAGAATTCAAGAGGAAATTCCGTAGCGATATTTCCAACAATCATCGAGCTCTGAGACGTCTAAGAACGGCAGCTGAACGTGCCAAGCGTACTTTATCATCCAGCACCGAGGCCAGTATCGAAATCGATGCGTTAGATTCCGGTGTTGATTTCTACACCAAAATATCTCGCGCAAGGTTCGAAGAAATGTGCTCAGACTTATTCCGTTCCACCTTGATTCCGGTCGAGAAAGCGTTACAAGATGCCAAGCTGAGTAAAGGCGACATCCACGAGATCGTATTAGTCGGCGGTTCGACTAGAATCCCGAAAATCCAACAACTGTTGCAGAACTTCTTCAATGGTAAACAGCTGAACCTGTCGATCAACCCGGACGAAGCTGTCGCCTACGGTGCCGCAGTCCAGGCAGCTATTTTGAGCGGAGATCAAAGCTCGGCCATTCAAGACGTGCTTCTAGTAGACGTAGCTCCGCTATCACTTGGTATCGAAACAGCTGGCGGCGTGATGACCAAATTAATCGAACGTAACAGCCGAATCCCGTGCAAGCAGTCGAAAACGTTTACCACGTACGCCGATAACCAACCCGCAGTTACCATTCAAGTATTCGAAGGCGAACGAGCCATGACCAAGGATAATAACCTACTCGGTAGATTCGACTTGACCGGAATACCTCCAGCTCCTCGAGGTGTACCTCAGATCGATGTATCGTTCGATTTGGACGCCAACGGTATACTCAACGTATCGGCCAAAGATTCCAGTACCGGTAACACGAAGAGTATCGTTATCAAGAACGACAAAGGCAGGCTGTCCAAAGAAGAAATCGATCGTATGGTTAGCGAAGCTGAGAGGTACAAAGCCGAGGATGACAAGCAACGCGAACGAGTCCAGTCTAGAAATCAATTAGAATCGTATATCTTTAACGTGAAACAAGCTCTGGACGAGGCTGGAAGTAAATTACCCGAAAATGAAAAGAATTCGTGTCGACAAGAATGCGAAAACGCTCTCCGATGGTTAGACTCGAATACGCTGGCTGATAAGGAAGAATACGACCACAAGTACCAAGAATTGCAAAAGCTGTGTGCTCCTGTGATGAGTAAATTACATCGTGGCCCTAATGGAGAATCTAGTCAACCAAACGTTAGCGAAGTTGATTAAGTTGTATAATACTATTTCATTTGTAATATCTCATCTGATTTGTTCCTACATTCCTTTTAAGTATAATGGCAGATTTTCATTTTATTAGTTATTTTTAGTTCGAGTCGTTTACTTTCAATTTCTTTCTACTTAATTTTAGTTTTTTATTACGCAGAAGACTGTTGTAATTTCTAGTTGAAGCATTTCATTTCATTTTAATAAATTATTTTTACATTATTTGGGTGTTCATTAATTGAGGTATTCGGTTTTTTATTAAAATCTCAAAGAATGGTAAAAGGATATGAAACAAATAAGGTGAGTATTGGTCGATCTAAACTTGAAAAGGTAGAAGGTAAATGCATACGAAGCTGAAGCATGCAAGGTGAGTATTGGTCAATTCGAACTTATCAAAAAGTTCATTTTATGCAAGTATTTGATGGTAAGTATTCGATAAAATATCAATCTCAATAAAACAACAGTTTCAAGTCAGGATGAAATTTTTTTCGAATTTCCATACAAAAATTTGTCTTCGAATTCAATCTTCACTCGCAGTAATGCTGATATACTGATTGGGAGCACATTGCTTCAAAATTTCATCCAAAGAATCACGTAAAGTTGAAAACTCCGGTCGTAATTCTCGTTCTTCTTGCCAACAACGTTTCATGATCTCGTATCTAAAATAAAAAAATAATGTTACCTTCGGTTACGAGACAGCATACATACCACGATATAATTTACAGTTGAGGATGCGAAGGACACGGATCAGGCATCCTGTATCCATCTTTCAATTGTAAAAGGAACACTTCAGGGATCGTTATCACTAAATCTGGATAAGGTTCATCTCCCATCGTAAGTAATTCCCATAAAAATACTCCGAAAGACCACCTGGAACAAGAGTAAATTAAATAACAAATCAATAAAGAAATTCCAACGCGAATAGGTACGTACACGTCACTGGAAGTGGAATATTCTCCTCTGCTCAGGGATTCTGGAGCCATCCACTTGATCGGCATTGCTTCTCCTTTTACCTTACGGTATATATTTTCAGCGTAAATATCGCGACTCAATCCGAAATCTGCGATTTTGATCCATCCATCGTTGCACAAAAGCACGTTTCTGGCGGCCAAGTCACGGTGTATGACGCGATTCGATGCTAAATAGTCCTAGAAATTGATTCGAAAATGTAGTGTAATGGATTTCCTGGGTTGAGAAAATTAATCATTACCATTCCGGTGGCGACTTGTCGACCGAATGAAAGTAAATCGCAGATGGTTAACTGAGGAACTACGACATCTGCAATAATAGAATAATCAACATTCGATCAGCTAGAGAAACGATAAGCGTAGCGTAGGTAAGGTAATCATAATTCTCGTACCTTTGGGAACTCCGTAAATTCTATTGTGCACGAGGTGTTTGGAATTACTCTCATTTTCTATGGGTTCTGTAAATAAATAAAAATGTAAACGTTCTCATGTTGTATTAATCAGTTTTGATAGGTACGCTAAGATAAAGAACTGAAAATTATATATACTAAACGAATTGGGACTCATATTCTTACTCACCTACATTTTCGTACTCAATTCTAGCAACAGGATTACCGCCCACAAAGTTATCCTGAGTTTTTTCCGCCTATAAACAAATTATTCAAAAACATAATGAAAACTTACAAACATAGTAAACTTACGCCGACTATTTTATTTTATTACTAACATTGCGTAGGTAAGTATGAAGATCACCCAAAGGACAATATTCAACGATAAGAAGAGGTCTTCTAGCATCAGGACATGAGCCAATCATACTAACGATGTTTCGATGAAATCCGACATTTTCCATGAGCTCTATTTCTTTCTGGAATTGCTCAATGTCTTTAGGGGTAGCATTATCTGCGCAACAGGTAATAAACATTCGGTCAATCGATCACAAAAATACACACAGCATAAGAAGTTTTCAAAAACTCAAAGCAAAAACTACGAAAAATGAATTCCATTCCATTGTAAAAGATTTTTAAAGATCGGGTTTCCATCCGAAGGTAGGTAAAGGTACCGGTGACCTATTTGATAGGGAAGTCACGGAAGTCCGACTTACCTCCAAATTTTCAAAGAAATGAGATTTTTATGAAGTGGTCTAAAAAAAAATGGAAACCTTGTAAAAGTGATTCTAAAATTCTGCAAGATCTTAAAAAAATTTCCGTCTCGATTCAGACTTTCATGTTTCATGGGTTGAATTTTTGCATGTAATTAATTTTAATTCATTAGTGATTTATGAACAGAAATTTTTGGAAAAAATTGGAAAATTTGAACTTTTAAATAATTTAAAAATTAGAAATTGAGAAAAAAATTTAATT
>FIZV01044028.1:0-10063 GCA_900050545.1 Trionymus perrisii | reverse complement strand
ATAAAGTGCGCAACTTTATTAGAAATATTTAAAAAATCCCCCCCCCCCCCTCATCGCCCACATACCTTTAGAATATTATCAACAAAAAAGACATGATGTAGAGTCCCAAAAAAACCATCTGAAAAAAATACAAATCGAAAAAAATAATATTTAAATAATATTTTTTTCACTTCAATTAATTTAAATTGTTTAAAAGTTCAATTTTTAAAAATTTTTCTAAAAATTTCTGTTCATGAATTAATTAGTTAATTAAAATTAATCACAAGCGAAAATTAGTATTTTAGCCCATGGAATTTGAAAATCTCAATCGATGCAGAAAATATTTTCAAGATCTTGCAGAATTTTTGAACACCAACTTTACAAAATTTTTGAAATTTTTATTTTTTATAACCACTATACAAATCTCATTTCCTTGAAATTTTAGAGCGAAATCAAGCTTTCATAACTTCCCTACCAATGATATTTCATTTTTCCAAATTCATAACCTTTTTATATTTTCACCCTCTCCTCCTTTTGTTTTATCTCTCACAGGCTGGCTTCGCCAGTGGAGTCGATATACCATTCTTTAAAGATGTATTTTTTTCGATGGACCAACCCTCTTCAGTTGAAAGTTCCTTATCTCCGTTTCTAACACCGCTTTTTAAAAAATTTTAAAACAAAAGTTGTAGATGAGATACTTGGAAAACTTCTACTCATTACTCAAATTTCGATCGGACTCCTCCTTCTCCTTCAATTTAGCATAATATGTTTGAAAATTATGGGATGGTTTTGATGCGTATTATCCAAATGCAAAACTGGAGGGGAAAGAGGAGGTCCAATGAAAATTTCCATAATAACAGAAATTATTCCAAACATTTCAATCTTCAAATTTTGTTTGAAAATTTTTTCAATTGAATGCTCAGGAACGGATATAAGGAACTTCCAAAGAAAGGCGTGAAACCTTGAATGGGGCGGGAAGCTTTTAAAAAATAGTGTACCTATACATTTTTGGTCAAATTTAAATCGAATCGACATGTTTGAAGAAGACGTTTTTCCTTCTTGGCCGTTCGTACTGCAAGCCAAAGTTGCACTGAGGTGACTGAAAGCTCTGTAATTAAAATTTCAAGTGTTTTTTAACACGTTTTATGCAAAATTGAAGGAGAGAGGGGAATGCGATCGAAATTTATGAATAACTGAAATTATTTGTAGGATCGCAATCGACAACTTTAGTTTGAAAAAACTTTTCCAATGTGGCCTTAGTAATGAAGGAAAATTTTTTTCAAAGAAATGAAGCTGGACCCTCGAAAAAGGCGAGCCTTACAAAAATAGTGTAATATGGTTTATTTTTTCCCCTATACATAGACTAGATTAAGATCAAATATAATCACTCTTAAGCTATCACAAAATAATAATATCTGCAAGAATGAAAAGTTTTTTTTTTTCATCAACTCGAGCTGTCAACGAATCACGAGCTGTTGTTTCGTAATCAATCACGATTGATTTCATCTCTCATGACACCTTACAAGATCGTAAAATTGCCAGTAATTTTAAGATATCCTCGATTAAATACTTATTTTAATAACCTTATCAACGTGTAAACTGCCTGGGGGCTCGACAACGTGTCAAAACTAATCGGGCACATGAGCGATTCTTTTCATACATTATTTTTTTTCTTTCGACAACCATTCGTATGTACAACCTTCGAAACTCATGCTGTCTGAAAAAATTTACATCATTTTTGACACGAGTTCGTCGATCATTTTTCGCCTCACCTTGGTACAGAAGTGTACCTCGACATTAAAGTACGAATTTTCGCATCTGAACGATCTCTAACGACTTTGCAATACCGCGGAACTGGTTAAATGGCTGACTAAAGTTTTAGGTCATATCGGCTCTAGATGATTTCTCCACTTGGAAATTTTTTTTCGCGATTAGCCGAACGGACTAAAATTTCATTAGCTTGGTTCCTCTTACGAAAAAAAAATGTATCTTAAAACGTTAATTTTCTCGGCTCGTAAAACTAATTAATTTGATGAACGAGTATTTCCATTTAAGCGTTCGTGATTGGCGAATAAAAACTCGAACGCGATTTTGTTGCTCCGCCGCTTATTAAGTAGTTCGACCATTTGTTCAAATAAAATCGTAAATTCATCGTTCTCGTATAGCACCTACTGGCTACTACCGATGCGAATGAGTGAAAAAGAGGATGAGATTTATAGATCAAGTTTTCCTCGTAGGTTTCGTCTTGCCTTCGCGCCCGCTGGCCAAACTAACTATTTGTCTACGAATTTTGAACTCAATGAGGACAAAAGTTTGTTTTAGCATGAAATCAATTTTTAACGGTGGACTCGTAGGTGCTAGCACGTTTATCGCGAATGCATATTATAACGCATAAAAATTTCATTTTATACATTTTTTTTTCTTATTCTTCAACCACTTGTAAGTGCAGTATGTAGTCGAAGTGTCACGCGCGTTCCATACGTTAATTACATTATTACGTAAGGAGATTGTTATAAAAAGAACATGGCTTCCTTATAACTTGGCAAAGATCGAATTGATTTTTTTCTACTTACCGATAATACCCTTGTAATTGAAAATTCATGCCAGATTCGAGATGGCAACCTCGCAGACGTAAATTTTGCGAAATTAATTCGCCCATATGGACTGCGAGATTTTTATCGGTTTTGGCACTTGTGCGTAAAACCAGTTTCTTATGCGAATTTAAGGAACCGTTTATCCAGTTTGCCGACTGTCAGTGAATTTTTCTGAGAATTATTTTCATCTTATGTACGGACTTGGACGCTCATTGTGAATAGTATATATATACTTTCTATAGAGGAGGGTCTAGGTGCGAAATGTTCTTAACTGCAGGTACCCAACCCAACCTACCTACCTGGATTGATAGACGAGAATATTTAATTTTGAATCATCGAACGTTGTACAAGGTGCTCGCATATGAGTCATAATAGATCTGATGATGCTGTGATGCTGTCGGTATAACATTTATGGATGAATATTTATGTATTTTGTATGTTTAAATCAACGTATGAATTTGTAAACATATTAAGCGTAAATTTTCACCGATTTTTTTAGTTGTTTTCACTATCGAAAACTACATCGAATGAGAAAGTGGTAAATGTGAATGTAAATGGACTTTTCTCACATCGATATAAACGCGAAGGATCGGCCAATCTATGCCAAAATTAATTCAAAAATCCTGATAGGAAGTTGATATTCTCTTTTTCTACTTGAAAGTCGTATTTTTTTGTCACAACATCATGACGAAAGGGCTCGTTATTTTTTCGGTAACTCAATTGGGACCCGAAATAGATTTTTACCATCTCCAATTTTTTTTTACTTTGCTTGAATTTTCACAATTTTCTTTGCTTAGCAATTTTTGGAGCCAGGATTGGCCAACTCATGGAATTTTTGATTCGAAATTTCGATGCGTCGACATTTACATCGTAATTCATATCCACATTGCTATGCAGCTGCAGGGTGTTTTCCAAAAAGTTAAGGTTATATTGAGAAATTTTTCCTTCAAAAAAGTTCAAATCACATCAAAAATTGAGATTTTTCTTCATAAAAAAATTGAGAATATTTTGCTCCAAAATTGAGCTTTTTTTCCCAAAAATTTAGATTTTTTCACAAAAAATTGAGAATATATTTTTCTCCAAAAATGAGATTTTTTTGTTTTCCAAAATAATTGATAATTTTTTTCCTCCAAAAATTGAGAATCCTGGCTTCTTCGTTATTATTCAATCGGTATATTTTTCTGCAAAGTGTGCTAAAACAGGAAAAAATTATTGAATCGATGGAACTGATTTTTAATTACTTTGTCGTATTACTTTGTATAAGTGAAATTTACTTTGTTGAAAAATCTTTCGTAATAAGTCAGCCCCATAAGAAGGTAACCCGAGTATCGAGGCTAGTACAACGCCTGAATGACTGCACATAGTACAATAACCCCGAAGGCTCGTTTCTAGGTGTAGAAAATTTGCGAAATAAACTCGAATATACGCGTGTTACACGAAGACACGACGATATCCGTAGGCATTTTAACTACTTTAAGCAATAGAACGGAGATATAAAATAAGAATGGACGATGCGATGGAAAGATTTTCAATAAATATGAAGCTCGCGTAAGGGCATGATGGCATGAAGGTGGAGGGTCCATCCAAGTAACGTGCTTTTTCTCGTTCACTAATATGGCCAATATTTGGACCGTTTGATTAGCCACGGTGCAGTGTCTCCGCATTTATATAAAGCCACAATGTGGCGTGTTTGGTTGAATTTTTAAATGGAATACGTGATGGCGTATGAAAGAGTCGAAATTAAAGGATATAAGAATACGTCTTACATTACGAAATAGATTATTTTGCTGGTGCTCGGCGCATGTATACGAACCGGGGTAAGATTTTTCTCGGTATCTAGAGTATAAATATAAATTTTCGGTATTTGTTTATGAATAGGTTAATAAACCCGGTACAACAGCGTAATGCGCCGTTATTTTTGTTGTTTTTTATTTGGACTTCGCAACGAAGCGTAGTTGTTTATTCAGGTAAAACATGAAATAGCAAATCACGATCGTAATATTGATATCGAATTGTGTTCGGTGTTTTATCGAGTATAGGTATATAAGGTGATTAAGTTCGTTGTTATAAGAAGCAGGTATCCGGTAATTTTGGTGGTGATTGTTTCCGAGTTCTGTAATACTCTGCGGCCGAAATGTACGAGTCGTGATGGAAAATGATGTCAGTTGGCATTTTTTCACCGTCACGTATCTAAATATGATTTATTGGCCGGCATCTATCACAATATTTTGTATCAAAGGCGATGGAAAGAAGTGCACTTTTTGTATCATGTACGAATTTACCTTCGTCTGCAAATTGGGTTAGATGAGTTGAACGGTAAAAAAAATGTAAAAAAGTACCGGATATGTGGAACGTGCCCAGATAGTTACTCGGGGAAGGGTAGAGGAGAATGTGGTCATGTTAGATGTACATTGGTACTTTGGTAGGGTAGCGAGGCTATACCTATCCGATTAATTCGCATTGTTCAGGCAAACAACCAAGACGAGAGTCGAGAACGTTGAAAGTTGAACGGTTAATTAAATTGATCTTTACGATGGTCTTTGAGGAACGAGCCAATTAAGTTCATAAGTACAAAAATACACCAGCACACCATACATCGTATTATGGAATGTCAACGAATACCACAGGCGTGTTCTAATACGCGAACAAAACGTGTCCAAAAACAATTATTTAAATGTTTATGGCATAAGGAAAGGAAAAAGCGTGCAAAAAGGCTAACGAATTCTTTATCGCGTGTGTTTATTATTGGATATACGTATACGAGGCGGAAAAAATTGCAAATATGTACAGCCTTTTATGAAGGAGAAAAAGAACTAGTTCTGTTACCGACCGTAGCAATTGTTGCGAATAAAAATTTTATAATGAGTGGGATTTATATTTTTATGATTTTTCATGGTGTACGATTTTTAATAATGATATCGGTTTTTAACGCGTGCGAATTCTGGGCTCGTGCTTGATGGCGGCTAAACAAAAGATTTCAAATTAGATCTGCGTAATTGACGCTATTTCCAAGGATAACTAAACGTGTACGAAAATAACCCCCCGTACGTTTCCCGTTTAAGATGCTGCGAATGTACGATTGGGTGCGGAAAGCCTGGAGGTTCTTTGGGTATATCAGGCGAAAACGCGGGTCCTTCGAGCGGTCATGAAATGTCTAAATCATTCGGATTGGGATGCGCATTCGCGAGAAAATCACTACGGAGTTGTAATTTTTAACTCGTGTTGGCGTTTTTTTTTTTTTTTTTTTTTTCTTATATACACGAGTATTTTCCAGCAGAATTTAAATTATTATGAAGACCGAGAAATGCTGTAACCTTCGTTTGTCTTCTGTTTCGTCTTCTTCTTTTTTGGGGGTTTATCTGTTTTCCCAAGTGGTTAAATTTGTTTATTTCAAACGTCTTCGAAACAGCGCTTTTAGGCCTTACCAGTTTCTTTGTAAGAAAATGTTATTGCGATGTACTTATAGAGAATTCCATAATGATAGCAAATCGTGATGGTATGCTGGTTATTTTTACTGATACACTTATACATGTGCGTACGGATTAAAAGGTTATTTAATGAAATTAGGCTTCAGCTGAGTTGTTTTCGCATAAGTTTTCTTTTTTTCTCCAGACATAGACGCTGCACGAACGATGAACGAAATAATTTGGACAACTGGTGACTGGGTCCCATTTATTTTGGTGCCCATGTTGAACGCCACGTCACCTTAATGCTAATTCCGTGTATGTCCAAAATCAAATCCAAATTGGAAATAGTTTATTTTGTGACAAATGAGAGCATTTCTTTTAAAAAGTGGTCCATACAAGATGGTAGAGAAATAGTTCATCTGATGAACTATTTCTCTACCATCTTGTATGGGCCACTTTAAAAAAAAATTCTCTCATTTGTCACAAAATAAACTATTTCCAATTTGGATTTGATATTTGATTTTGGACATACACGGAATTAGCATTAAGGTGACGTAAATGGGTATTGGATACGCCGGTACGGACATCCTCCATGTTCTACGGTTCTAGCCAACTTCGCCCAACGTTTTCGGATCCAGTTAGTCGGCCCACGACTAACTGGATCCGAATTCCGAAAACGTCGGGCGAAGTTGGCTAGAACATGGCGGATGTCCGTACCTTAGCTATAGTGTCCAAGCTGAACAGGGGCCGCTGAACCGCCGATAGTTTATTTTGCAAAATAAAAAGATAGATTTCAAACAAAAATTTGTAGAATGAAATTTGAATTTTTAAATTACAAGAATAGGTTATAAAATTTCGATCGGACCCTTCCCTCTCATCCAATTTTGTTAAACTCAACATGAACTCAATTGCAGACAACGGAAACAGGAGACAAGGACAAAACTAGACAAGCCACAATTCCGCTGTAATGCTCTTGATAAGTGCCGCAGCAAAGGCCGCAGCCTATCATCAAAATAAAAGCCAAAAGGCTCAAAGTATTCCACGTTTTTTGAAAAATGAAAACCAAGAAAACGTGAACTGAAAAGTTTACTTGTGAAATTTCAAAAATGTCAACTATTAAACAAACTTCGTAATCAAACACAGTATGCAAAAGAAGATATATTTAAAAAGTTCCCATTGAAATAAAGATTCAAAGGTACTGGTAACAAAATATAATAATAAAATAGTAAGACGAACGCGAAAAGTTAACATAAATACGAAAATAAAAAAAACGACTGGTAAACTACAGGAAAAAAAATCGTTTACTATCGTTCACATAAACTAATTCACAAATGAGTATCACAATTATTTCATACCTGGTAAGATATTTTTGTTTGGCTTTCGAAAAAACCTTCAACATAATAATTCTCAGTTTATTAACAGCTGAGATCAAGAAATGAATGAAAAAAAAAAAGAAAGTAATATCATTACGCGTTCGCAAACACGGATTTTTTTGAATTCACAGAACTGGAGAAATCAACGTTGAAGTCGTCGTCGATGGAAGAGGATAGCAAATGACCGGAAGCTTCGCACTTCGTTTTACCGAAGAATCTGTAGGAAAATGAAAAAATTATTAGATCGAGCTGTACGATATAACACAAGTTCAAAAAAACTACGTGCACTACACAAATTTACGTAAAAGTTAATTACAAAAAAATTGAGAATTTTTCAGGTGTTTTTGTTAAATGAAATGGAAATACGGGCAATTGAAGCGTTTCAAGGAAAATTCACATAAATGGATTATTAATCGTAATACTATATAGGTATGTAAAAATGAAAAGATACGTCAAGATAGGTGATCGCAGATACAACCCCATCACAGAAAATTCACTTCGACAGAAGCTGAGAAAAAGGGCATTTATTAGAAAGGGTTTCAAAGGAATTCCTATTAAATTTTCCGCATATTTTCGACGTCGAACAATTTGATTTTACTGTGAAGTTGAATCTTGCCTTGAAAACTTACGGAATGGAAAGCAGATGCCAACCTAAGCTAACTAAATTTCGATTCAACAAACTTATTTTATCCAGTGGCAAAATAATTATTTAATTAACCATAGCACCTAATATAAAGTTGGTTATGTAACAATTAGGTAGGCAATTAAAGTTTAATAATGATTGTACGAATTAATTTATTGGCCTGATGAGTACTATTAAATCGTCTCCTAAACTACGTATAATAAAAATGTACATGTATAAGCTTTTGAATTCCAGTTCAAGGCAACACTTAGTCTGAAGAGCTTCATCTTATCGATATCGGTATTATATCATTTAATACCTATTTATTATTACATCGTTATTTCTAAAAATATACTCCACCAATCTGATAATTTATTTGGTGATAAAATTAATACAGTGTGATTGATTAAACCTTTTAATAAAGCGATCAGGAATTAATCCGTCGAGAGCTTTGCCACCAATCACCTACACATGTATGTATAGACGTAGAAGGTACTTTTTATATGTAGGTATTATAGATAAGATATATGATAGTAACAGCGTTAATTTAATCAAAGCGTTAGATTTAGTAGCTTTAAATTAAATATATAAATCCTTGAAACGTTTCTACATACAAATGACCAAAGGAAATGGTCCAAACAGAGCGTGGCCGGCAAACTTGACGAGCTTTCATTTCAGAAAGCTTCAAAAATTCAAAAATTCTGGTAAAATCGCGTTTTTTGGAATAAGATACATTCAAAAAACTTTTAGAAGACGATTTTTTTCGATTTCTTTTAAATAAACGATTTTCTCAAATTTTTCAGATTAAAATTTTGAATTTTTTGAAAGTAATTTTTTTTTTAATTTTTTTTTTTTAAATGGAGGAAAATTTTTTTCGATTTTTGGGGAGAAGGAAGGGAGTTTTCTGAATTTTTCGATAGAATAAAAATATCTCAATTCCTGCATCTGGAATTTTATGGACTAAAACATTTCTAAATTTTTTTAGAATTAAAAAAAAATCAATTTTTTGATACGTATAAAGTAATTATTGATTTTTTTTTTTTTTTGGAATGTAACAAAATTTAGTTCTTTTGAAATAAAACATTCAAAAACTGTTCAATTTTTTTTCTCGATTCCTTAAAAATAATTTTCCTTAGACATTTTTTTAAAATGAAATATTTCATAGAGTGAAAATAATAAACAATTTTTTGATTTTTTTTTTTGGAATACTTTGATTTTTTTAACAAAAAAATTTCTCGCAATTTTCATAATAGATAACAGTTTTTATTTTTTTTTAAATTAAACATTTTTTCAATCTTTTTACAATAAAAAATATTTAAAAATTTTTTGATAAAAAATGAAAAAATCTGAATTTTTTGGTGTACACACTTGAAGTGATTTTTGATTTTTTTATAAAAAAAATAAATAAATCATATCAGTGTAAAGAAATCCACCTTTGTGAAAGATTTCATATATTTTTTAATATTTTTGGGTTGAATGAGATATTTTAATTTCTTTGGAAGCAAAAATTTTTTATTTTTTTAGGAAAAAAACTCTTTAAACTTTTTGAAACCAAAAATTCACTCATTTTTTTTTTTAATCTTGTTATTTTTTTCACTTTTTTAGAGAAAAAATCTTTTAAAAAACCTCATGTTTTTTGGAGAGATGATAATATTTCTTGATTTTTTGGAATAAAAAATTTCTCCTCAATCATTTAGGATCAATGTAAAAAAATTTTTCATTTTTCTGATTTTTTTTTTGAAAAAGCAATTATATTAAGTACCTATTTTGTTTTATTTTCAAAAAAAATTCTTAAACCTTCTGAATTGAAAAATTTTAAAACTATTTTTGAAGAAAGAAATCTTTCAATTTCATTGGGAGCGAATATATTCCTATTTTTTTATGATAAAAAAAACTGAATTTTTTTAGAACCAAAAAAAAATTTCAGGTTTTTATAATCTCGGTGAACTTTTTTCCACTTTTTTGGAGGGATAATAATTAATTTTTGGAAACTAATTTCTCAGTTCTTTAAAAAGAAAAAGATTTATTTTTTTAAAGAAAAAATGTTATAATCTTTTTGGAATAAAATTTTTTATTTTTTATTTTTTT
>FIZV01044020.1:0-10501 GCA_900050545.1 Trionymus perrisii | reverse complement strand
ACCAAAAATTTTAATTTACTGATTCAATCAGTGAAAATTTACTGATTCAATCAGTGAAAATTTACTGATTCAATCAGTGAAAATTTACTGATTCAATCAGTATTATGGAAAAAATTACTGATTCAAAAATAAAAATTTACTAATTGAATCAGTAATTTTTCACTGGTGTATACCAGTGACTCAATTTTGACTGATTCAAATTAAGAGAGTAGTAAGTACCATTTTCGAAAAAAAAAATCGTAGAATTTTTATGAAACTTCAGAACATTGTTAAAAAATTTCTGAAAACTTTTCAAATAAATTTTTAGTATTTTTCACAATTTAAAACAAAATTTACGATACTCCTGAAAATATTTCATAATGTTTAATTTCTTTGGTGTCAAAAATTTCACAGATCACTGCAAACATGTATTGATAATAATGTAACTATTGACTAATGAAATATGTACTTATAATCTTAGCATTTTTATTAAATTTCGTTGATTTCTTAGTAATCTGTTAACAATGAGAATGTATTATCTTCAAATTCTTCAATGTTGAATTTCGGTGCCTCAAAATATGTTTCCATTCCAACTTGACTCCTTCAATCTATGCAAAACCAAAATCGTGAAATTTTTAACACATGGATGAAAAGTGACGTATTAAGCAATCGTTTGTTATGTGCCCATTGAGGAATCATGACGTACCTGGTTTCACCACATAAACATTAGCAGCATGAAGACTGCCAGCAAATTGGTACATGAGCTCCAAAGCAGTCCAATTATGCCTTGCCCCACTGTAAAAGAGTAAACAGTAATGAAATAATTTGTACACGAAGTTTAAAAAGCTTTGGTTCAAAGTTTTCCTACTCTGGCTCCTCGTGCACCTTAAATTATATTTTTCAACTTACACGCCGAATATTGTCTCACTCATATTGAATTGCTCGCGTTGTTGCATAACGATGACCGAAATACGATGGAAATCTGAATTTATAAAATGTAGATCATACATAAGTTTACTAATATTGTATTCGTCAAATATTTAATCTCGTGTAGGAAAATTTTGTAGATGTTCGCCAGTACTTAACTATTTCTTAGGTTCGGTAATATGTACTCGTACTCCTCTTTTCCGCTCGAGATATTGTTTCCTGGGATATCATAGACGAGCCATAATTGAACTTCCTTCATTAGGGGGTCAGCATTGTATACGTCGTCCATATCTGAAATTTATTTCTGAAAATTAGAGCGAGTAAACTGGGAATTTGAATTCGATCATTTTTAACTGAACATAAAATTCGCATTAAAAAAAATGAGTATATTTAAAAAAAAAATAACCTTTAAAAATTAATTTCATGAAAATTTTATTTTATTTAATTTTTAAAAATGTAGGTGTCTTTGAAAGAATTGAAAATTTTCTGAACAATTTAAAGTGCTCCTCGAGAAAAATTTATTTTCACACGAAATTTCAAAGAATTATTATTGAACAAAATCCTTGAAAATTTACTCAAAAAAACAACTTTTGAACGAGATTTTGAGAAATATATTTTTTTGTAATATTCCAAAATTTTGTTTTTGAATTATTTGATAAAATCTATAAAATTGTTTCTGGAAAAAATTTACCTTGTTATCATTTTTGCACACTATTTTTGAAAACAAATTTTTTGGTGAAATTTTATTTTTTTGACTGACTTTATTTTTGGAGAAAAATTCACTTTTCGAATGAAATTTCAAAAAGTGATAATTGAATAAAATTCTGTGATTTATTCCCACGAAAAAATCATTTTTTTTAATAAGAATTTTTTAACGCTTTTTTGTAATATTTTCTTCAAGATTTCCTCAGAGCAATTTTTTAATTTTTTTTTTTTTTAGAAACAATTGTTGAACAACTTCAAAATTAATTGACTATTTCATTTCAGGAATTGTAAAACTGATATTTTTCTTTATAAAAGTAATAATGTTCGTGAATGTAAAATGCTGTCCTTTTTTTTTTTTTTAGAATTTACTCAAATTTTTGGAACTTTCATTGGATCTGCACAATCAGAAACATTGGAATATGTTCCGAATGTATTAATAACGTCTAAATACCTGTAAATAAAACCAAGTACTTTTTCTTCGGATTATAAGGCCATGTAACTATGGGCTTTTGTCGTACCTCTTCGGTGCTCAAAATATTACCCAAAGTGGCCTTAGCTCCACTTGGCCAAGATACCTTGAAATCGAAGGAAAATATGTATCATGTATTCGGTCTAATTTGGGATCTTCAGAAAAGTATATCGATAGGTATAACTCACATTGGCGAAATATTTAGTCGAACAAGGCAATATCTCGCCGACAACTTTCATCTCGGTGAGTTTGCTTTTTAAATAATGATAATCTTCGTATACGCCTCCATAAATTAGCTATGGAAAGGGAGAAAACATGAGGCCAAAATTGATATTTGAACTATTTATATTCAATCGAAGAGATACTAAACTTACTTGTATTGTTATCAGTGTGAGAGATCCGCAGAGTAAAAATTCTTTAAACATCTTGGGCAGTGTAATTGAATTGAATCAATATTTATGTGCATCATTTAGGTCTAGCTCTATCTTTGTAATATTAGAGAAATTTTGGATAAATGATCATTTCATCGTGTTATCAGTTATTTGATAAATGAAGAAAGTGAGTGAGTGTGGTCAGATATCTCGGTGATAAAATACCAAAAAAATAATTCAAAGTACTTTTATTTTTATTTTTGATACCTTACCAATTTAAAAATATTACCTAAATTATACCTATAGATACTTTATCATTTTAACAAACAAATGAAATTAAATATTTTGATGGAAATCTGAAATCAACGAAAATAGCATGTAGTGGAAGACAAACCAGGTCCCAAAATCATATCAATCATATGCAGATTTTTCCACCGTGAACATGGTTCCTGCAGTGAGAGTTCCATTAAAAGATTCCAACGCCTCAGTCACCGCCTTATCGATTCTTGTTCCTCTGTAACACGATTCAATTTATTTATATCGAATTAATCCACTTCGTCGTGTTCCAGACTGAGTTCATAATAATGATCAACTCACTCGCTAAGATTAGCATCATTGATCTCGACTCGTTTAGTTTGTTCGTGAATCATCACAGTTATTCTACTGGTATCTGTGAAATTGTAAGCAAATAACGGATTATTTTTGGAGTCTCGCTCTGTATATTTAGAAATCAGGACACTTGTACGAACTAGTTTTCATTTCTGGAGGTCGATATGGTACAGCTTCGACTCCTCGATCCACCTGATTGCCGGGTATGTTATAAACGAACCATAAATATTCGTCTCGGGCTCTAGGATCGGTTGTAAGTAGAACCTCCATGTCTGTTCAATGAAAATTAACAACCCCCAGGCCGAAGTATACTTTTCTGTTCAAAGGTACATTTGACATTTGAACACTGCTTACCAGCGAATATCAATCCGTACAATTTACTCCCATAACATGGCCATATGACTTTCGGTGCAACCAAAATATCGTCGTAGTTTACCTTACCTTCTGATGCTGGTGAAACACCACTTGGCCAAGTGATCTATGTACATAATCAAACTTATTTTATGGTTACAACAGTTCTTAAGTATCCTATTTTTCAAAATTAAGAGCAAAGATTAGTCACCTTGGCAAAAAATTTAGTCGTATAAGGTACGTTTTGCGAAAGCTCTTTTATTTTCCCCAGTTCACTTTTGAATGACTCCAGTGCATTTTTGTTGATCCCATTGAAACTGCTGGAGTCATCGATGGAAGAATCACCTGCTTGGAACTGTCTTCCCAGAATGCTTACTTTTGTCGTTGTCAGTAGGAGAAAAAATACAGACAAAGGTGTCTTCATTGTCTTTTAGTTTGATTGAGGAAGCTCACTTGTGGCAGTGATGAGAATTTTTTTTCAGTTGAGTAATTTAAATGAGCTTTTTAGCATGTCTTATCAGAGAAGATTTTCAAAAAAATTGATAAGAGTATGAGGATGGGCAAAACAAGTCTTTTCTGTAGTTACATATAT
Organism: Trionymus perrisii; assembly: GCA_900050545.1. NCBI lineage: Eukaryota > Metazoa > Arthropoda > Insecta > Hemiptera > Pseudococcidae > Trionymus > Trionymus perrisii. The sequence goes on along the minus strand of FIZV01044020.1, from coordinate 6,498 downwards.
TTAATTTAATGACTAAAAGTTGCAGCAGGGCTGTTTCAGTTGTTCCATTCCCGAGAAAAATAAATCTGTAAAAATAATTTCCCATAAACTCATTCATGTTTTAAAATTTATTTTAAAATTTATTACGTGTTTATAAAATTTAAAAATACTTCATTGGCTCAAACTGCGACAAAAAATACTCAAATAAAGAGAGAGCGTCAAAATTAAGGCTTCAAAATGGCGTCACCACGTGGTCCATTCGAACAAACGTTTACAAAATGGAAGATAGCGTATAAGTACGAATTAAATATCCTGATTTATTATCCATGCCACGATCATCCATCTGTCTATTTATGTGAAAAAACGAAATGGCGTCCCGAATAGGATTTTAAAATGGCGTAACCACGTGGTCCATTTTTAAAAATCGCAGATTCTGCAAAAGTAAATGGGTATAGATTAACAATAAGAAAATGTCACATGAGCGAAATGAGATGAAAATTGACGCACATTTTTCCACAGTGAACATATTTCCCGCAATTAAAGTGCCATTGAATGTTTTAAATACTTCGTAGAACGCTTTATCAGCTCCCAGCCTGGATAAGAACACGAGTTATTGGTATCTGTTTATTTCTTTAATCTTGACTTTAGTCATGAGTCATGACTTACTGTCTGTTAATCGTATCAATGTCGATTCGATGGGATTGTTGGTGAATGGCCATGATGACTCGGTGACTTCCTGTGCAATGATTAAGAGATCAAACGAATGAAATATCGAGTCGATCGTTTCGAATTGTACCTGCTGGTATCGAAGGTGGACGGTATGATCTGATTTCAACTCCTTGATCTACTTTATTTCCCGGAATATTGCACACGAACCACAGATAATCTTTCCAATCTGTATCGTCTTCCTCTGCTTTGGCTCCGCTGAGAAGTACAGCTTCCAGGTCTGGTGGATTGTTTCAAGTATTAGGTTGAGTGTTGGAATATTACTCGTTGTAAAGAGATGTTTATTTTTACCTGCGAGTATTAAACCGTAAAGCATGCTCCCATAGCAAGGCCATATTACTTTGGGCTTCTCTAATATATCGTCGTATTTTACAATACCACCACCAGTATACAAGGTAACGCCGCTAGGCCAAATCAGCTGAAGAATTCGAATATGTAAATAGATGTTATGGTGGAGGCAACTTTTGGAGCGGTTGAGATTGATTTTTCAATTTAATAATTAGTGATATTTTTGAGAATTGAATACCTGAGCAGGGTGCTGGGTTCGGTAAGGTAGGTCTATTTTTGGCATTCCTTCAACGTCATTTTCAATCGAAGGATCATTTTGCACAGTCTCTTTCACTTTCATTAATTCTTCCCTCCAAGCTCGCATATTGTAGTTCTCTTCTTCTGCATCTTTCTCGAGACTGGATGATTCGCATGCTTGGAATTCTTCGCCGGAAATGGTCACGTCTGAAATTACGAACAGCAGATAAATGTGGAGTAGTATCTCGAGCATGGTTGTTTTGCTACTGAACAAATTCCATGGTTGGTTCGATTTGTGCTCAAATTTTTATCACTGGTGTGATGCAGAGGTATAATCTGGAGGTTTCGGTGACGTCATTAGAGTGGTGCGTTTTTGTGGTTTATCGAGAAATTAATCGTTGAAGTTGTGGTTATGGGCAGAACGATTCTTTTACCTCATTTGTAGTTCGATGTTATTATTGAATAATTTTTTGATGTGAGACAAAAAGTAAGAGGTGAAAGAACTGACAGCTGAGTGAGTATAAATTATATTTTTATTTTTTTAATTTTGGGGAAGGAGTAAAGCTTTTTTGCAATATTTTACTTAAAATTGGATTATTAAAATCAACACACAAATCTTTTCTCAGATATTGTCTTTTTATACTTTTCTTAACGACCAATCGATCTCAGTCTGGTCGTACATATCATCTGTGCACGGACTTGTTGGAAACTGAAACAAAAACAAAACTTATTCAACTCAAATCGAACTCGAACGACTCGGTGAAATTTTTCTAAATCCAATTCATACCCTGGTGAGTCGATCTACTTTGGTGATGAAAGCGCGAATCTTATGCATTACATCTCGAAGCTCTTCGTTTATAATTTTAGGATCCACTCCGAGGTATAGATCAATTGTAGATCGAGTGAACTCATCAGAATATTGATCATCTTTACCTAAGAATCACAAAAGATCGATTATTAATCACGATCAGTTCAATAGAGAAAAAATTGTACTACGTATTTTTACTCACCAGCGTTATCAAAGAAATCGAGTTCGCGTGATTTTGTGTATGAACGGGGTCTTCTGACTTCCATTTTGAAAAAATTTCCTGCCACGGGGGGTGTTGTGAGGTTGTACCTTGTGGCGAATTCGTGTATTCTGTAGAGCCAACGTAATTGGCTGCAGCGAAAAAAACATCGGAATGAGGGGTTGTTAAATTGGCAACGTCAAAAGTTGTGTAAAAAATATTTTTTTATAATTTATGTATTTTTGAAAAATGTTTGAAAAAAAAAATGTTGAAATTTTCTTGGTGAAAAATAATTTAAAAATGAAATCGAAAAATCATCCTAATAGAAGTTATGTAAATATTTTGTAAAAATAATCACAAATGAAATATTTTTGAAAAATGTTTGAAAAAAATCGATAAAAATCTTTTGGCACAATATTCTTTACAAAAAAAAAAATCATTCTAAGAGAAATTTTTAGGTAAAACCTTTTTTTAAAGACAACTTTTCAAAAAATCTTGAAAAAAAAATTGGAATTTTTTCTAAAATTTTCTCGAATTTTTTTCAAAAAAATATTTCTTCTCCATGCTTTTGAAAACAGTTTTTTTGAATTTCCATAACATTCTTAAAAATTATTTTGTGGAAAAAAAATTCGTGTAATTTTTTTCAGCTTTTAAATTCAATTCTTAAGAAAATTCTCGTTTTTTAAAAATTTTCAATTCTTTTTTTGGGAAAATAATTTGCCCTTTAAAAGTGATTTTTAAAAAAAAGACTAGGATCCATTTTTTTAGTTCCTGCAAATTTTTCTTTTGATTTTTTTTTTTTTGAAAAGGTTGGTTGTTTTTGAAAAAATTCTCATCTACAAAATTTTTCAATGTTTTCAAAAAAATCCGAAAATGATGAAGAATGTACAAATTTTTCAATAGAAGCATTCTTTTTTTTGAACATCTCACTACTGGTTTTCAGTGAAAATTCCAGTAAATTGGGGGTACACATTTTGAAAAAAGTTAATTTTTTTTTTTAAATTCACGTTTAAAAATTTTCATTTTTTAAAAACTTGAATTTTTTTTAAAAAAATCATTCAAAAAGTTAAATAAAAATGTATGTGTCGTCGAAGATTTTTTTTGAAGAAATTCCGGCTATTATGTTATTGAAACTCTCCTTCCCAATTTTTTTGATCAAAATGTTTGCAAAATTTCTAATTTATTTTTGGGAAAATTTTTCGGTTAAAATCTTCAAAAAAAATTTAAAATAAAATTTGCCTTCTAAAAATATTTTTTTAAAAAAACTACAATGGAGGGGATTCATCTCTATATCTTGCTTGAAAAAATTTTAAAAATTTTTCAGATTTTTATGAAATTAATTGCTTGGAAAAATTCTTGCTTATGAAATTTTCTAATGGATATTGAAATCACTTGAGAAAAGTTTAATAAAAATTCATTTTTTAAAAAAATTTTATGATGCAAAGATTTGTTCTTAAAAAATGATAATTTTTTTTTGGAAAAATTCTAAAAAAATCTACCGGGAGAAAATATTTGAAAAAAAAATCCTTCAGAATTTTTAATATACAGTACCCTCTTTTGCAGTGTTTCAATTTGAAAAAAATTGACTTACAGCAAAACTTGATCAAGATGAGGAATCAAAGGTGTGGATTTTTGCTCATAGACCAGTACAAGGATTCGATGATTTCCTGCATTTGAAAAAAAAAATGACAAAAAGAAATGAAAATAGTACAACTTTCTTATTTTTAAATTCAATTAAAACCATCCCCAAGCTAAACGTCATTACCTCGTCTAGGTTCGTGCTCGTCTCCAAAATACGAGTACACAACACGCCCAGCATCGATATCGTTTCTAGGAATATCGGTCACTAGCCAAATGAAGACCTCTTTAACGTCGTATACTTCGAAGCTGTGATTGTCCAAGTCTATCGAAGAAAGAGTTCAATGTATTTTGGGAGATACCGACTTTGCATCTTCTTAAAGAAAATTATTCCTACTGACCTATCATAGCCAAGGTATGCTTGGCTCCTCGTCTGTATGGCCAGCTTACTTTGGGTGGATTCAGCTTTATCAGCTCGAACGGTACTTTGGTGCCATTGCCGACGAATTCTTCTATTTCATATTTCAACTAAGAATGAGAATTATTATTCGAGAGTTTATCTTTGAATTGTGCTGCGAATTTGTGAGTTGCTAAGGGTAAAATTGCTTACGTTACAAACATTCGGTGGAATATAAGGTATGACATCAGGGTAGACGTATTCTTCGTACAGGGTTTTACTGAAGTTGAATGATTTAGGTGGTTTGATGACTCGATGTTTCTTGGAAAGTTAAATTAATATGAAACAAATGAGGATGGCATTGAATGTTGGGAAAAAAATAAAATTTAGGCTATTAGCTGACGAAGAATTTACTCACTGTAGAAAGACCACAAATAATATTACAATGAAGGCAAACGAAAGTTATACAGAATATACGTAATCTTGTCATGTCCGATGCTTGAAGAAATATCACCATCTTCGCGTAAGCTGAAGTAATCGATAACTCGATAGTATTGCAGATTGGTGGAAATGATAGGGTTATTACGATTTGTAAGACTTATTTATTTTTTTTTTTTCGTTCAAATTATCGAATTTATTTATGATAAGTCGAGGCATCGTTGATTAAGATGAAATTCTGAGAATGGGATAATCATTCCCATTTCACGATTCAGGACGATATAAAAATCGAATTGCAATGGAAATTTATTTAATTTAAAAAAAAAAATTATTCGTGGTTCGATTCGATTATCTTCTAAAGAATAATTCTTTGCTGTTTAACACGTGAGATTCGTAAGATTTACCGTCGTCTTCGTAAAACTTCTCCTCAGACGAGGAATCCAAATGCCTGTTTGAAAAAAAATACGACGAATTGAAATAATCAATGAAAGTTCCACGTTAATGACAGCTCATTAAATAACTCACTCTTTGAGGGTTCCATTCAACATGATGTAATTAGCAGCGAGTGGATTTCCTAAGCTGTTATTGTGAGCGAACTCTTTTATGTCGAAATCGCACCTTACACGTGGGCTACATACATTGGAGAAAAAAAATTCAAATTTATTCCTCGCAAGGTAGAAAAAAAGTGTATTGATACCTACATCGAATACTCATCTTTATACGGTGGCTCTGGAATATATCTTACTGGCTGCTTGAAAACCACGTAAATGTAATAATGTCTTCCTTTAAAAGACGGAATTTTTAAATTGAGAAATATGATGGGGATTTTGTTGGCGTCTAGTCTATTTACCTAGTCCCCAATGGGGTCTGGGAACCTCGTGGTCGAATATTATGTTCCCTTTGTCGATATCACATCCTGGGATGTTGATCACAAACCAAGCGAAATCGGATCTGTATTTGGAGTAAGATAGATCAATATGGTCTGGATCTGAAAATGAACCGAAATTAAAAGTTAGAAACAGGGACAAGGTTGATTGCAGGCATGTCAAGCCAGCTAAAAGCTTTGATTTTATTGTATCGAGATGACTGGTACGTACTACTCATCATCAACGTATAGCTTTCGTTTGGAAGGCATGTCCAAGTGAGGTTCGGCCTTGGGGCGATCCATTCGTAGTACATTATGTTGCCCAATTGGGCGCTTAAATTCAACGGATATTTCACCTTCGCGGAGGGATTATTAAATAATGAGGGTTTCAAGTGCACTAATGAATGATGTATCGAACGTATACTTACTTCGAGGATTTCTTGAGGTGGCCCTGGAATGTGTGCAGGGACCAAGGCATCTATTACACGTTGGATGTCGGCTTTTGAGAAACGTTGGGTACAGGTCTGTGAAAAAATTGAGCGAATGAACGAGCAGAAATTGCATCAGAATAAGTGACAAAGATCGAGGGTCGATTTTTTGAATATTTTTTTCTTCAAAAATAATCTCAAATGATTTCTTGATTTTTTTTTTTTTGATATTGTACTTACTCGATGAATTAAAATGATCGATAAAATTACGAAAAATACAAGACTACTCTTTGTATGTGTCATTTTGAAGGTGCAAGTCGTAAAAAAAAATCAATTGAAAATTTTTATAATAAACAGTGATAAAGATGTAATTGAAATGCCATCAGTGACCTTGATTAAATTGTTTCTTGTTAGGGCATTGATTTGTTGCGGAATTTAATTTGATAATTTATGCAGTAAAATCATTCGAAATAATGAGGAAAATTTTAAACATTGTCAATAAATTATTAGAGTTTTTTTTTTTTTTTTTTTTTTTTTTTTTTAAAAAAAAAATTC
>FIZV01043940.1:0-12203 GCA_900050545.1 Trionymus perrisii | reverse complement strand
CCTGATGATGGAAAGTTGTACTTTCTGAAAAGCGCTTCGCAGCAATAAAGTTTTCATAAGGAGAGAGTTTTTATTCCTCATATTCGTGGACTCCTTAGTTTAGGTTCGCTCATCAATATTTAACTTGGCAGTTGGTAGTCATTAGAAATTGTGATAGATTGTCGAGATTACTTAACGATATCGAAGAGATTCCATATTATCTTTTTCGTTCAACGGTGAAGGTCTGACACTGGAGGATTACGTGACAAATGCTGAATTCGTTTTTTCCGCAAAATGGGCAGCTCTCGATTTTTGGGTTTTTCAATAACAGGTGTTCATGCGTAATTTTCGAATGTCCAATTAATATCCTTTTGGTAACAATATTTATAATTTTGTCACGTTTTGAATTTTGAAGATGAATGTATATTAGTCGTTTTGTATTATTTTTGTATCTTGAGGTAGGTAAGTGTTAGAAACGGACCATTCTCTGTTCCATTGTTGAAAAATCATCTTCTTCCAGTGATTTTTTAAATCATAATCGGTAAAGAATTCTTTGTAGTTGAGCGAGGTGGTTGCTTAAAAATGGTTCCACCTTAATTTAGAATCAGTTTTGCTCGATAATTTTGATGGAATTTAATGTTCAAATAGCTGAGCATTGAAGTAGGTACAATTTACACGCCTAGGTACGTATTTGTAAATATTCGAAAAAACTGGTATTTTAGTTGTTTTGCAGAAAAACAACAATAATGAATAGATGCTTACCTTAAGAATGAGATAGGTAGGAAGTAGGTACCTAACTTAAAACTTATGTTCAATTTAATTAGGCATGCGCCTACATTCCCATATTAATTGAACAATCAATCAATACTGTTAAACTATTTTAACGACAGTTTCTCCTCTTTGATAAAAACAAGTACATCTATAATTTTTAATAGGTATAAGAAATTAACATAGGTACAATTTTGAGCGACAGTTCTGGTTTGATTTGCAAACGTGAGGCTGAGATGTATGTAGAGATATTTAATTATGTATTCGTTCACGTTAGAACTTTCATCCAACATTGCAAGTGTTAATGTAGATATTTATAGGTAATATGATAATGTGAAATGTTTGTGTTAGCTTCGTATAACATTAATACTTAATTGATGCATACTTTTACTCGTAGCATGTGCAACACCTCAAGTCTCCGTTGAGCCTTTAATCGAATAATGTAGGTAATATAGATTAAATAAATTTTTAACATTTTAGATCGAGAGTTGCTTCTGCTTTTCTCTGTTCTATATTTAAACCCTGATTAGAATTGCTTAACTGGTCAAAAAATTTACTATAATCACCAATATACCTACGAGTATTAGTTAAAAGGAGATGTTGGAATTCCGTGATGTGATCAAGCATGATTTGACGTGGATTTGACTGTCTGATGGGGGAGTTTCTATTACATACCTAGATAGATATGTAGGTAAAGGTATCCAGCTTAGATACTTTATATCTACTTTTACATCCATCTTACTTAAGTGCTTGCTCCCACGATTATCCTATACATATACTTCCACTTTTCTATCTGCGCACTGTATCATCAATCAAGCCGCAATCTATTATCTTCAAACAACAAAAATCACACTTCAGTATGATTGGTTGCCTACTGTAATTCGTACAGAGATTTAGCATACGTCTTATCACTTGTAAGAAAGTACAGTGCTATATGTATTTAGGCATAGGCAAACAAAGCACTGCTTTGGGGCGCAAAATTTCTAAAATTATTATTTCAATTTTTTATTCCAATGATTCAAAAAAAAAAAAATCAATGTAATTTTTAATGAAATACAGATGGCCTAGTGGTAAGGTTCATCACAGTGGCGTATTCAAGGGGGTCCAGGCGATTAGGAACCACAACAGTGGAAAAGTTTTGAAAATGATGAAATTTCAGCTTTTAAAACACTTTTTCTAAGAAAATTTTCGCCCTCGCTTCGCTCGAGCACAATATTTTGACTTCTTTTCAAATATTCAATATTTTTTCTTTAACTTTACATGAAATTTCTCTTCCCTGGCTCTCTCTCTGGTTGAGTGACTGTCTGGATACGCCACTGGTTCATCATTTAAAAATAAATAAAAATTTTTACCTCGCAAACTTGAAAACATATTCAAGATTGCATAGCCATATTTCCAAGCAAAAATCTGTTTTAAAAAAAAGTGATGAACCTTACTCTTGATGAAGCATCATCTGCTAGGCATACTATTTCACTTCTGAACGAATTGAAATAGCGTAGATTGTCCAGTTTGCAACGGGTATCCAGTTTGCAACCAACCATTGCAAACTGGCTTAGTGGATTAAAAATTCGGTACCCAGATTGCAACACCTGTATTATTCAACATTATGTTCTGGTATTAAACGTGATTTTGGATTTTTTAGGCTCCTAATAAAGCAAATTACTCTTCAAGATAAATTGTACACTTTGCAACATGGTCCTTCAATAAATAACTGGTTCGTTGCAAACTGGTTCAAAACAGCGTTGCAAAGTAGGTATCAGGGTATGAGCGTTGCAAACTGGTGAATTTGACTTTTTGCATATTTTTGTTATTTAAAAAAAAAAAAGTATTTGAAAAAAGTGTTCGACCTTTTATTTTTCTGAGAGAAAACACATAAATGAATCAGAATATTAATTTTGTTGCAAGATTTAAGCTAATATAAACCTGTGAGACAATGTCTAAAGTTAATAAATCCTCAAGGCGTTGCAAACTGGGTCTTCCACCCTACACTATGTGAAATTGTAGAGAAGGACAGGGTCCAATCAAAATTTTTGTGATGGACAAAATTATTTGGGTGATCATAATCTACAACATTTATTTGAATAATTTCTCATTTGAGGACTTGGGATAGGGCAGGCCTAACCACAGGGAGAGGAAAAGGAGTTTTCCCCGTACCATTATTTTTCCAGAAGCCCACAGAAAAGATATTGGGCCCACCGAAAAAATTAAATATTTTTTTGTTCAGGTTATGGGGCTGTATTATTTTTTCCAACCCGGATTTTCTTTGCACGGCCCTGGGAAAGGGTATAAGGAACTTCCCGAGAAAAGAATGAACCCCCAAGAAATGGTAGTCTCAAAGTTATGGCATACCCACTCTTTTTTAAATATTATTTGTAAGATCTTAATATGAAATTGGCCTTAGGCACAGAGATACGAGAATTTTTGGAAAGGGGACGCACCCTTGGAAAAAGTAACCCTTAAATGTATCACACATTACGAATCCGTCATAAAATTTTTCTAATATTTTTATTGTATGGTAAACTATTTCTTCAAGATAAGTTACGTGCTATCGAGATATCCATAATGCATATTTGCAAACCCTATAGCATCTCTTGAAAACAGTGGAAGCGGACAAGTAAATTTTGTGCATAAGCTGTGTTCTGTCATTTGAAAAAGTTTAGAAGGAAAGTTATGTGCTGATTCCATCTGCAGTGAACCAGTTCTTTAGATATCTGCAGTGTGGATTTTTTAAAACCCCATAGCATTTTGAAAACAGCAGATACGTGGTATTTGTACCTATGCAACCTTTTTTATGGCGCTTGAAAAGACCTACATGAAAAGTTATGTGCCAATTTCATTTTTGTGAACCAGTTCTCGAGATATTCACTATCGAAATTTTTATATCTGTATCTCTCAATTTTTTTCAATTCTTCGAAAAAATTAGTTCCACCGCTTCCCCCAATGAAATTTGCTGTTTCTTCATATTCCTGTTTTTCATCTCTGGACATTTTCTAAAGTTTATTTTTCTATCAAAATTTTATGATTTGAAGGATGCCCTCCCCGCCTAAATATTTCTGCACCAGTGCACCTGAAGTATAGCGGAGCATACAATTTTCTTAGGTCTGTGGAAGCTACGAAGAAGCAAATTGTTCATTTTTATATCCTCAAACTTTGCAAATTGATTTTGCATCTTGAAAATGATCCAATGATACTGAAAATTCGTGGAGTTATCTCCAAGAACAGAAAGTTAGGTATCAGTTATCTTTAAATCGCCCAGTTTCGCTCAATCCTAAACACCGGGACAGCGCTGCTCATCCTGGTGCTCCCTTGAATTACGTTTTCTTTCTTCGAAAAAATGATAAGGGAATCGAGCCTGGAAGTAAAGTAGGGATGATGGGTGTCTCAATTTTACAAAATTGATTCTCAGTTGCCATCGAGGAAGAAATTTTTCTATAATTTAGTTCTCTAAAATTTCTCCAATAAATTCTTGGGGAAGTACACCACAAACACATGTATTCAAGTACCAGACACACGATTCGTTCAGGAAGAGGGTTGGTGGTGGGGAGTCGAGTGTGAAATTATCCACGGGGAAAAATTTACCCCTCTGTGTCCCCACCCAGCTTGTACCCCGGGTACATGTTCGATTTCGATACACTTCGGGAGAAGGCAAGGCTTAGGTGGGGGCGGCGGGGCTAAGCTGCGAGTTTTATTTTACATAATTTTTGCGCGAATGTGTGAGGGAAATTGCGCGAGGGGGGATCGGCGACCGCCGCGATGACAGTGGTGGCGCGCGCGTTCGAGTTTGCGGGCCGGTCTGGGCGATGTGTCGATGTGTGCGTGCCTGCGTGCGTGTATTTTTTAGGCCGCGCGTACGGCATGACACCCCACCAATTGGGAAACGACTTACGGTCACCGTTTCCTCGCCCCACTACCGTCGCATTGGCCTTGGTCGATAATCAGCTGTTTGGTGTATACCGGCCGGCGAAAAGCCTCCGAAACTACTGGCAGTTTGTGTTTCGAACTCGTTCCCGTCATTAGGTGTTTGTAGTTTATGTACTCGTAATTTTCGCGACGATTGTTTCAGTTATTCTTTGTTTTATTAAATCGACCCGTAAATTAAATTTTTGTCTCGAGGTTTTTTTTCACCTTTTATTTATTTTTTTTACTCGTTTATTATTTTTTTCGAAGAGGTTCGCGGTGATTTTTTTTTTCTGTTTTTGTTTCGAGAGGTGAAATTTTTTTTATTGCACCTGATACGATACTCTGCTAACGAGGTAAGAAAAGTTTGGCTTTTTGGTGCTTTCCTCTATTTTTCGTTGCAAGTGCATCAGGATTTTAATGTTTACAGGGTCGATTATTGATAATTTTTTTCCCCGAGTAAATACTAAGCTACAATAATTTTTTCGATGACTTCGCGTAAAAATTTTATCGAAAAATGGAAGAGTTCGTTGGGTACGCGAAAGCTATCAAAGATTTTGGTGGAAAATCGAAAAGCCTGCTATGATGGGTTTCCTTTATTACTTACTAACCTAACTACCTTGGACGAAAAAAGTAATTAATTTTTTCGTCGTAAGAACTTTTCCCACTGGAAGCCTAATAACTGGTGTAGGTTTTTATTGAAAAAAGAGAGAAATCCGAGCTATGGTTCTAACACGAGCAATTTATTGCGATGGGAATGTTGAAAGAGAATTCATTTTTTTCCTGTATCGAGGTATTGTATTAGCTTGAGTCATAGCGAGGGTTGGGAGGAAGGTTCGGCTAAATTATTAATTTAGTCGATGGACCCGTTAAGACGAGCAATTTTATATTTTAAGAGAAAAGTAAGTTGTTGAATCGGGGTTGTGAGAAAGTGTACCAGAGTACGATGAAATTGAAGGAAAATTGTGCTGGTTTTAAAGATTGAGATTATTAAAAAAAGTGCAGCACCTAGTTACCTGTATTTTTTGAAAACGGAAAAGTTGCATTGTGAGATCTTAATTCAGTTGAATCAACTTTTAAAAAATGTTTTAATCAAAGTATAAATTTTTTTCGATAAAAATTCGGTGCCAAGAGTTCTGCAGTGGACCAGAAATTGGCCGATTTTTATTAGTGTCATATTTCTGAACACGAGCTTCTAATACTCATGTTAAAAAGTTCACAAGTCCACTGCCCTTTCTCCTCAGAAGAAATAAATGAAGAAAATCATATAAAAAAGTTATCTGCAAAATTTAACTACCTTACTAAGATTTTTAATGAAAAACTTTTATCAAGTTTTGTAAAACTTCAGAGATTTAAAAAAAAGGTAAGATTTTATCAGACCTTTTTTCGTTCTTTTTTTTTTGCTAAAATATAAATTGCATTTTTTTATACAATTACAAATTTTGCCAATTTTTCATTTTTGCCAACTTTTGTTGAATCATCAGTTTCGCTAATTTTTGTGAAATTATCAATTTTATCATTTTTCGGGAAATTATATTCGTCAATTTTTATTTAAAAAATACCAACTTTATTCATTTTTATAAATTTTTCTGTTCTGCGAATGCTTCTTGAATTATTAATTTCGTTAATTTTTGTATGATTAATGATTTTATCGATTTTTGTGAAATTATCAATTTTATGAATTTTTCTAAATTTTATCAATTGTTGTGAAATTGTCAGTTTTATCGATTTTTGTAAAATGAATGATTTTATCATTTTTTGTAAAACCAATAATTTTATAAATTTTTGTGAAATTATCAATTTGATCAATTTTCGTTGAATTATGTTTTATTTTTCTACAAAATTATAAGTTTTCTAATTTTTCTAAAGCTATCTTTATCAAATTTTTTTAAAACTATAATTCCTCAAATTTTCATGAAATTATCAGTTTTACAAATTTTTTTGAATTTTTTAGCTTTACCATTCTCTTGAATTATTAATTTCGCTAATTTTCATATAAAGTTATGAATTTTATCAATTTTTGTGAATTTTTATAAGATAGAATTTCATCAATTTTCGCGAAAATACATTACCAATTTTTTTCTTTTTGAAATGCCAATATCGTTAATTTTTTTTTAAATTATCAATTCGGCCACATTTCATGGAATTATCAACTCAATAAATTTTTGTCAAATTATAAATTTGATCAATTTTTATAAAATTATCAATTTGACAAATTTTAGTAAAATTATCAATTTGATTATTTTTTATAAAATCATCCATTGGACCATTTTATAGAATTATTATCAATTTGATCAATTTTTGTAAAATTATTTGATCAATTTAAATAGAATTATCAGTTTGATCAATTTTTGTAAAATAAATTTTGATCAGTTTTATTATACTTTTACCAATGCCTTTAAAATTATCACGATTTAGGCTAAATAATCTGATCAAAATTTTATGAATCCCTCAAAACTTCCTAAATCAACCTTAGAAGAATATGTCATTTTTTGATTTTAGATTATAAAAATAAATTTTAAAATATTGTGGAGGGGTGATGGGGGATTGATTTTTCCAACACAATTTCAGTTCATCGTCTCATCTTGAAAATAAGGTTATTTAACGGTTGGAAAAATCAGACCATATTTTATTTGTATAAATTAGTAATTAACCTCGTTGAATTGGTTTAATCAACCGATATAACTCGACAATATTCTGTATATCTACTCGTATAAGAGCAAAGGAACGAGAACAAAAAGCCATAGTTTTTCGCGATATCAAAGCCCGTTAGCCCGGAGAAGGAATTATTTTTCGCGAGATGCTTTCCGAGTCGTCGAACAGCGAAATAAAAGGCTGTAAAAAAAATATCAATCTTCTTAATCTAGCGACCGGTTCGACTGTAGAAATACGGGCACGTAGAGACGTAAGCAGGGAGGTTACATCAAGGGGCGGGTAGCGAGAGAGCCAAGGAGGCGTCGCGTCGCGTCGCTTCGTATACGTTCTCTAGGCTTATCTCTCATGTCGAAGGAAAATCGTCGTAAAATCGCTGGCTCAAATTAAATAGGTTTTATGGTGACGGTGTCAGATGTATTTAAACAGTATAACAGTATGAGTAAGCTGACGAAAAAGAAATAACTGCGCCTCGGTAAGCTTTCAAACTTGGAACAGTGTATGTACGAAAAAAGAAAATCAATAAGTCGTAAAAATTTTTTATGTATTTTGTCCCTTTCTATACTTACTCGTACTCTTTGACGACGAAACAGAAGCTTTGTACTGTTCTTCTCCCATCGTCTACGGTTTTTAAAACCATACTTCGACTGGAATATTATTGGAAATTTCATTACGATGAGATCGCTATATACTGACTTATCTTTATTGCCAAGACTCTGATAGTCTTGCTGAAAAAAAATAAAAAAGGCGATGAGAAGGTTTTTAAATTAAAATGGAGTAAGGGAGAATTTCACCCCTTGGATTACTTACTTATCTGGAAAAATATGTAGAATTTAAATGCTAATTGAAGCGTAAATTTGAACTTGCCTCGTATACGAGGATCTAGTATGTACATGGTCTATATACAGAAGTCTTTGCGAAGTCGTAGTCACCGAAAATCTCGCTCAACTTCCTTCACTATTAATGAATTTCAACCCTCTGTGCGGTTTTTATCTCTATGGTGTATCTAACCAGGCTAGTGGATTCTATCTAATAAATAGCTCTACTAAATTCTAATCTGGGTTAAATTTTCTTTCATGAGTTATTTAACATTTTGTGCTCGATTTTGAAAAAGAAGGAGCTCAGCGGTGGCTTATGTCGTAATTTCGAGCTTTTATGGGGGCAATTTTGCGGCAAGCGAATCGTTTGCCTAGTTCTTCTATCTGTTTTAGGGAAGATTTCCTAATGTTTTGGTGGGAAATTTCGTCCTTTTGTTTGAATATATTTCATGACGATAAACAGGTTCGAAGGAGTTCTATTATTTTGAGATTTAGTGATGAAGGTGGGGAGAGGGCTGCAGTCATGCTAGGTCGATGGGATACACTTTGAATAATTAATTTGTTACGATTATTATGATTTTTTGGTACAATTTATCGTATTTTTGAATTAAGGTGTTTTAATGTAGCAGATTCTTTTTTGATTCGAAAAAATTAATTGAAAAAAAAATTGAAAACGACTTGTGATCGAAAGTTTAATCGATGAGCAATATTGTCTTGATTGAGACAGATCTTCGCCAAAATTTAATCAATCATTAAAGAACTGACATTGAATTGGTTGATACTCTAACAAATTACTTTATTAATTATGTAGGTATTTAACATTCGCAGCCATTTTTATCCAATTTCATTTTTTTCTGATTTTTTAAATTTGAGATTTTTTTGATTCTTATTTTAATTTTTTAAATTTTGTCCAATTTATTTATTTTAAACTTTAATCTATTTCCAATTTTTTTTTTTTTTTTTTGAAATTCAAGGCCAATACACAAGTATTTTTTTTATCAAATTTGAATTTTACTGATGATAAACTTTGCTCAGTTTTTGGTCATTTCTATTCAATTCTAAATTTTTCTATATTTAGAAATTTTTTATCCTAATTTTTCTGATTATTCACTTTATTGTTTGATTTTATTTACTTTTTTGATTAATTCTTTCAATTGAATTTTTTTTCCATTTTTTAATGATTTTTTTCATTTGATTTTTTTTCAAATTTTAATCTTGTCCAATTTTTATTGATTTTGATTTTTTTTTTTGGTTTATTTTTCAATTCATTTTCAATTTTTCTAATTTAACCATGTTCAGTTTTCTGTTATTTAAATTTTGTTTTATGTATAATTTTTTTCTTCTATTTTTAAATTTTTCCTATCTTTTTCATTCGATTAAACTTTTTTTAATTTTTCATATTTTTAGTCAATTTTATACCTACTACTTTTTGGAATTTTCGATTTTCATTTTTTTCTAGATTTTAATTTAATTCAATTTTTATCAATTTTAAAATTTATAGTAGGTAAATACTTTTTTTCTTTATTTCATGACTTTTAAACTTAATTTTCATTTTTCCAGTTATCGTTCAATTTTCAGTTGCCTTCAATACTTTATTTTTTTGACTTTTTAATATTTTATCTTTTTTTAGTAATTGTTACTAAATTGTGAAATTTTCGTTTTTTTTGGAATTTTTGATTTTTTTTTTCTTTTTTAGTTTTTATATTTTTGATCAATTTTGATTCATTTTTAGTATTTGGCCTGCTTATTTTGATTTTTTTCAATTTTCAATATTTTTTAGCCAGTTTTATTCAACTGTCAATTTTTGGCAATTTTTGGAATTTCCCAATTTAAAAAAAAAATTATCAACCATATTTTTTCAGTGTTCAACTTTGTTCAATTTTAATTTATTTTCCAAACTTCTTTTTTTTTAATTTGTGGTCTTGTAACTCGATTTTAATTTGGCCTTTTTCAATACTTTAAGGTTTTTACCTATTTCATTTCATTTTTTAAAACTTTTATTTAATTTATTTACAATTTTATATGATTTTTGGAATTTCCGATTTTTTTTTATTCGAAGTTTTTGAGCTTTTGATTTTGTTCAATTTTTAGTCAGTTTTATTCAGTTTTTAATTTTTGCCAAATTTCAACTCGTTTGTCCAATTTTTATTCATGTTTTCTTATTTTAGTTAATTAATTTTTTTTTGTTGATTTTTTCTTGACTTTTATTCATTTTTTGCCACATTTTCGTGCATATTTAGCCCAATTTTCAATTTTTTAAGATAATTTTTCATAGTATGGATGCACTCGAAACTCCCACGGAGGGGTCCAGGATCACCCACCCATACTTCTGTACTCAAATATGTTTCCACGAGCCTCATCAACTCTTCGAATCGTCTCCCAAATTACACCTTACCTTTCTCTAATCGCTCTCTTTCATCCGCCTACAAACTCAATTTAAATCTCGCGACCGCAGAACGCCCATAAAAAAACCTCACCAAGCAATACAATCAGCTCGCTTGTCGACCATTCGAAATATTTATACGAACTTCTTTGTCGTAAAATTGAACAGTAGCAGATTGATAACTATGCGTGCAACTGGTTTGCAATAGACTGAGAGGTAGACAAAGACAGAGACAGTGGTACGTTGGAAGAATATACTACGTCGACGAATACGAAGAGGGTATTCAAATGGCATATAAAACTAGATGTACCTTTACTCGGTATTCTGTATTCGCGATGACCTCATGCCGACTCTCTATTAGTAAATGACCTTATCACGAAGAAGCGGTTCACTTGAATTGAACAGCACCGAGCCCGAGCACAGCAGCGCTATACCCTGCGTTTTCTAACCAGCGCTAGCGCTACAGTTGGGCTAACCTTGCCGGAGCGGAGTCTTTGTGTTGTTGGCGAAGCTTACTTATAGTAAAACGGTATTATGAGAAAGGCGATGTTACTATTATAAAACTCCAATTGCAATTGTCGTGCCATCGTACTTCTTAGTAGAATTGAAACCAGTGGAAAAGTATTTCTTTGAAAATTTCGCCCATTAAATTACTCCTATGTGTTTCTAAGAAAATTGCCTTATGAAAAAAGCTCACCGAACCGAGGTCAAAATTCCCATATCGAGTTGGCAAATCATCGCGAAGGCCTAGATTGGTCTATCGCACGCTAAATTTTCGCTCCAATTTTATTGCCTACCGAGTGTGTAATTTACCGTACGACGCTCTCACCCTCTTCCTCTATACCAAAAATATAAAATTATACCTTGGGAAATTTTCGGAAATTACTACCACTCCGCTCTCTGCCAACGAGAACTTGAAACACGCTTATGCAGCTTTTATAAGTTTTTATTTTTTTGTATTTTTTGAGATAAAGCGTGCTCGAAATTTAAACTGAATTATTCCACTCGGTTGCCTAATTGCTGCGCTGCAACGTGTTAAATTTGGTTTTGATTAACATTTTCACAACTACTGGTACTTCGGTAAGTGCTGTTAGGGCGCTGACGTCGACCACGACCGAGTGATGACGATGACAACGCGCGCGAGAAAACTTCACACATTAGATATGTTTAAATATGCTAATTTCGTCTTCAATTTAACGCAGGTGTGTGTAGGTATAATATGTAGATACGGTACGTATGTATGTAGCTATGTACTGTACGTATATATCATCAGCGTCTACCGCACATCGTAACACATTCGTAAAATGCTTCTAAATTCACAATATATGTATTATGTATTCGTGTGTGCAGTATATTATGTATATATTCGTTATAATGCGACCATAAAACACATTAGGTACGTACGAACGATCGCATGTGCTATGTCGCTGCCGACGCTCTAAATGTACTCTCTCATTAGATGTTCGTAAACGAGTACGTATTCAAAATCGAAAAATTATTGTTCGAATTATTATTATTATTATTAACGTTAGTGGCATATGTGTATGACAGAGTATGGTTTTATAAGGTTCATCTTTTCTATTGGTATTTTTTTTTTCACTTTCCGAGTAGCATGTAGCATGGGCTCTCGCAGAATTTTATCATGAGGTAGAAATTAGAGAAAAATCTGAGGAGCATAGTTTTACCCTGAGTTATGTATAAGATTT
>FIZV01043930.1:0-10114 GCA_900050545.1 Trionymus perrisii | reverse complement strand
AAACCGATTATTTTAAAAATTAAAATATTTTTTTTAATTATAAAATTTTGGAAAATTTTGCAATTCTTAAAAAATTTAATCGTTTTTGAAAATTCCGTAATTTGAAAAATCAATAATTTTAAGAATTAAAAAATTCAGAAATTTTGAAAAATTTTCAGCTTTTGAAAAATTAACAATTTTAAAAAATTTGACGATTTTTAAAAATTCTAAAATTTTGGAAAATTTTGCAATTCTTAAAAATTTAATCGTTTTTGAAAATTTCGTAATTTTTGAAGAATCAATAATTTTAGTAAATTAGAGAATTTTAGAACATTCATATCAGTGATTTTGATAAATATAATTTTGCGATTTAGGCAATTCAATTGCTATTTTTTGAAAATGTTTTAAAAAGTTACTTTGAATTTAAAAAAAAAAGCAGTTCTTTAAAAAATTGAATTTTTAATTCATACTCCCATTTTGAAAATGTGAAACAGTAGTGTACCAACTTTTTGACTTCCTTATATTTTTCCTCTCAGATTCAACACTGACTCGTATGTACGCTAATAACTAATAAGCAATAATTTGATGATCTATTCAATTATTTGTACGATTAGCTTCCGTTCGAGCGAATGAAACAAAACGACCGTCAGCGCAGGAGAAATTAAAGAATGAACGCGATATGAAAGTATAAAAGCTGCCATAAATGTTGCAAAAAAATGATGCGATTTTTTTCGCGTAAATTTTCAAATTTTATTACATTTGCGTTTTGATACTCTCTCGAGAGTAATTTACGATTTTCTCTTTTATCATGACCTACCTAGTACCTATATCTACCTACCCAGGTACTCAGTACTCACTGAGGCAGGTAGATATATACGAAGTAAAAATAAAATACGCTGACATTGTTTACGAGTTCATCAGGATCGTCATTTAGAGACAATATACGACGAAAGAAAATTATGCACTGACGTACGAGTAAATACCAGTATACCCGGCATTTCTTTTCTTCATTAAAACTTTATTATTTTGAGTGTTGTTTTTTCTTTCGAGCATATATGCGTGATACGAGCACCGTAGCGCGTATAGTTACATCACTCAAATTTTAGACAGCGACCTTATCAAACTTCTACCGACGAATAAATTTTACAATTTATGCCGAAACACTTGGTGAGCTGTAAGTTGCCGGTACCGTATTATGAGAATAATGAAAAATAGCTACTTCAACTTGAGAAAGTAATTTTAATGAAATAAATTTACCAACGCCGAAGCCAATACTCGTATTTTTATTCAAGGATTACTTAACCTTGGATCGTATAAGTCGTATAAATATTTTTAAAAAATAAAAAAAAAAATTCAATATTATTTCGGCTTAATCGAAAAGAGTATTACATTTTTTAATAACTGTTTTGCCTTGTTTGATTTGAATTTTTTTTTGTGTTTTATAACGCAATTTGAGAACCAATTTCTAAAATATTTTTTCAAGAAAAATATTTTATAAAAACAGGAAAAAAATTTCTTACCCCTCAAGTAAGAAATTTCCTCATTTTTTCAACATTTTTCTGAAATTTTTTTTTTGAAAAATTTTCTTTAAAAAAATGCGGGACATTTTCCTCAAAAAAAAAAATATATATATGTAGTGAATTTTTTGTGAAACTATTTTAAAAAATTGGAAATGCTTCGTTTCCAAAAAATTTTTTAGACAATTTTTTATGAATTAAAAAAAATGATAAGAATTTTGATTTTATTCAGAAAAATCTTGAAGTATTTTATTTTTCATGAAAAATAATTTATTATTTTATATGTAGGTACATGGTACAACTGTTTACAAATTAAAAAAAATTATTATATGAAAAATGAGGGGAAAATGACTTTCAGTGACTTTTGAACGAATTCAAGAATAAAGTATTCAATTTTGATAAGTTGATCATTCGCGTTAATAGACATATTTTTCGATTTTGATAAATTTCTGATAAATTTTCTATTTTGAAAAATCCACAAATTTTTCAATTTACGCTTCGATTTTTCTTTCATTTGTTTTTTTTAGAGGGGGAATTTTGAAAAAAATTTCACATCCGTAAAAACCCTGCGAAATTTTCATTAATATAATTAAACGTATTGACTAAAAAAAAAAAAAAAACACGCACACAAAGGATGGATACTATCAAATTTCTCAAATCCCATTAAAGAACATTAGGCGACGTTTGGCAACGCAGCACTCCTCAATTCCCTTTCGCGAACGCGAACACTTCAAGCAACCACCGAAGTGGAAGAACGACAACGCAACGTAAAACCTCGAATCTCCATCAAGAAATTGCCGATCATTACCGCGATCTTCACCGAATCGTAATTTTTTCAGCTATACGAATACGAAATACCCCATTAAAGAAAAATTAAAACGCAAAAAACGTGGTATTTTATAATAACTTTCAAAACGAAAATGTACGCGATGTACGAGTACGAGTCAAACATGTAAATTGAATGTAAAATAATGAAGAAAAAAAGCCCAAACGAATTAGCTGGCGCATATGAATTTTTCAATTAGCCCACATACCATTGCTAATGCTAGTCGACTCAAAACCACCATATTTTCATATCCATGCTAGAGTGTCATTTGAAGATGCAGAGGAAGAGTTAATCATTTATTACAGAAAATTACCAACTCCCACAATGCTGATGGCGGTCTCGCGGTATAAACTTGGTCGTAAAATGGAGGAAAGGGGAAAAAAAAATTCTCGTTTAAGATGCCCATAACGATTATCAAGCACGAAAAAGAGTTTCTAATTAGAACGGGTATAACCGGGTAAGTGGA
The DNA here is from genome assembly GCA_900050545.1 of Trionymus perrisii. Taxonomy (NCBI): domain Eukaryota; kingdom Metazoa; phylum Arthropoda; class Insecta; order Hemiptera; family Pseudococcidae; genus Trionymus; species Trionymus perrisii. Next base: position 7,326 of record FIZV01043930.1, on the reverse strand, counting down.
TTCGTGGAATCGAACTCGGTTTAATTAATATTCCTTAATTTAAAAATCATTCGGAGGAGCGTACGCGCGCTTTCGAGTCGCGCACCCGCCATATACATAAAAATTAATTCTTTTTTGCTCAATAAAAACGAGTTTCCAGTACGGCTCTCGGTCTCGGGTTATTTCCCATTCCAAAACCTCCCGTATATACGATGCAGTATTCTGAAAACTTTGCCAAAAAATATCCGTCGTCGGATAAACACAGCGCGGGCGAGTGCGCGATCGTACTCTATGGCAGCGCGTATAAAAACCGCCATTATATAGTGCCAATTAAGTCGCCGAAAAATTACACATTTTATAGTTTTCCGAAACCAGATGTCGACGATAAATAGCCAACAAAAAAATACCACAGTAATAAAAGGCAGGTGTTACGTTACATTTCGTTTCCAATTCGAATTCGAACAATTACTCCATGTCTCTTCTTTTCGATGTAGCAATGAACGCGGATCTATAATTTTTTTTTTCTTCTATCAAAAACGCCTCGACTCCACGAACAGAACCGGAAAACGGTCACTACATCATTGTCTCTCCGGACAATTTTATTTATTCGGTTTTTTACTATTTTTTACCCCTTTCTGTACTTCTAATGGGAAGTAATTCTTCGCACTTACCTAAAACATAAAACAAAAACGTATAAATTAATCAAAAGTCAAAAATTCGAGTAAATGCTACGGTTAACGTAAGTAATACACGTGTGTATCGGTTCAGAGCTAATAAATTCAAATTGCATAGGTACAAGGCCACACCACGTGCAATAAAATTACCACCACGATCATTGGGAAAATTTACTTCTCAAATTCTGTGTGATGGACGTCGGTATGGCTAATCAAGTACTCATCTAATTAAACAGCATTTATTTATAGCGATTAATTTATCGACTAGATTCGTGGAAAGGCCTATATCATAAAAAGTTCGCCATGTTTCAGATTCGAAAGAAAATTTCCCAGTTTCAGGGGGGAAAACTGATGCAGTGACTGCGTTAGAAAAACTAATTTTTGCATTTAAAGACTTTCAAAAAAAAAAAAAATTGAAATTGAAATAAAATAAGTAAGTATGACTTGAAATTGGAAAATTGGAAAAAATTTAAGTTCAATTAGAAATTAATTAGAAATTCAAGGAAATGAAAATAAAAATAAGATTAGAAGTAGGTAGGAAAGAATTGCAACTGAAAGAAATTACATAAAATTGAATGGGAGATGACTAAAAATTGCAAAATTATTTTAAATCAGAAATAACTAAAAATTATAAAAAAAAAAAGGAGATCGTTAGAAAAATTAAAAATTGGGAAAATTGAGAAAAATAAAAATCTTAGGAACTGAAAAAAATTAAAATTGAATTTTGAAAAATTAGCCAAAATTTGGAAAAAAATTAAATTGGAAATAATAAAAAAAAAAATCAACTTGAAAATGAAAAAAATTCAATAAATAATTTGAAAACATTGAATTTAAAAAATTAAAAAAAAACTGATAGTTGAAAAAGGAGGAAACTTAAAACTGAATTTCATATAAATACTGTAATTTGAAGAGAATAAGAATTTAAATAAATTCCTAGGTATATTAGTTATAAATTGAAAAAAAGAAAGAAAAACAATTTGAAAAATATTGAATATCAAAATGTCAGAAAATTGAAAAAATCAAGAACTATAAAAATTGGAAAAAATTAAAAGTAAATTTCGAAAAATCGGCAATCAAAAATTTAATCAAATGATAATTTGATTTTAAAAAACTCACAATTGGGAAAAAATTAAGAAATCAACACAAATTTGAAGAATAAAAAATTGTACTCAGGTGTTTAATTTCAGTAAGAAATAAATTTTAAAAAACAACGAAAAAAAATTTAATTCAAAAAGTTGTAAAAGCAATCATAAAAAATTGATTTGAAGTACAATTTAAAAAAAATTATTGTGAAAGAATTTATCAAACACTCAAACTTGAAAAAAACGTTGGAATATCATACAATGTTTTTTTTAAAAGGTATAATTCTAAAAATTGAAAAAAAAAAATAATTCAATTAGGTACGTAAACATTTTAAAAGGTGTGTTGTTAACGAAATTTCCATTCTTTCAAAAAAGCTTTATTCAGACCACAATTTTGAAAAAAATTGATGAAGTTTTTTTTTAAGTTGAAAAATTAAACCAAATTTTTAAAAAATTGTTTCTCTGGAGGAAGTGGGGAGGGGTCCTCATTGAAAATTTTGTTCTGGTAGGAGACTTATGACATCTCGATATTCAATTCTCGCTTCCTTGACTCAATTTTTTTTTAATGTACCATGAAATAGTTCTTATTTAAGTTCGGAAAAAATTATACGAAACTATGCTGAAATTTTAACAAAATTTGTCCTTTGCAAATCTGCAGAATTATACCATCTTTCTGATATACTTGCCCGTAGTGCATCCTCGCCAGTTCAGTGCGATAATCGAATCGACGAACACGAAGAATAGTTCCCATTTACGTCAAATACGACCAAATTACATCGAAACTCGACGCCGAAGGCTTAGCCACAAAAACAAAAACTCAGTGCCGAAATTTATACAGGTGTCTAACTGTGTACGCACAAATGGCATTAAACCTCACATCATTTTTACACCAATGTTTACCAACTACCATGCCAATGAACATTACAATGCCACTGGGAGGATGGTAACAGAGTAGAAGGATGGAGATCGCTCACGCAGCCAGGCCAGAGCTAGCGATACGACACCTTATTTCGTTCGTAGCATCATACTCGTACTGTATTGGAACGTCCGTGCTGCGAATTCGTGGTTATAAAATCGATTTCAATTTGAATATACCCCGAGATCGGTATTCCCCTGCGTAAACATTTCCTCTCGCCGAAAGATTATCCAATAATCCTAATTATTGCGATATTTTCGTTATGTTGCCAAACTGTTACGAAAAGACGACTTTTTTGGCAACGTCGCCCTCGTTATCTCGAGCGCTTCCAAATACGATTTTTGGACGGCCACCATTCGGCGTGTTGTATTCGGCGGGCGCTGTACACACTAAACGTCGACTTCGCATCGACTCTCTCGTAAACAGCAAAGATAACAGCCCCGGAATTGGCATCCACTACGACTTCCAACGCCAAAACTGCTTTTTCAACCTCCCTGCCGAGTTGGCAACTTCTCCAGCGGCTACAACTAACCCTTCTCCTACATCGCAGCCAAATGGCGAATATTCTAATATATGTTTATCATAATGTGGAAATTACTTCGATGAATCTTCTCCGTTTATAACCATTATCGCTTCGCCAAATGAAAATTGTTCAACTTTTCAAATCACCTTCTATTTTAATAAAAAAACACACAAAATTTTCGTCAAATTTAATTTCAAACGCAATCCCTACCCCCTTCTCCAAAAAACACCCTTCCAACTGCTTACTTCAAGTCAATGAAAGGGTTACGTTCGCGAGAGAAAAAAATAAGTCTCGCTACTCCTCCCCCGGTGAAGGTAAAATCGACGCTACCTCGTCTGCTAGAATTCGACTTGTTTTGTGAATTTTCAAAAACGAAACATTACTTCTTTGGAGTTTCCTGTTTCCTCATGCGTTCGTTTTTCGTTCTTTTCAACCACTCGACGATATACTAATTTACAATTAAATTATTGTTCTTTTCGGTATTTAGCGTAATCGGATTCGTTTCTAGTCGAAAGAAAGAAATTATCATATTCTAGACCGGATTTCGAACAAAGTACTCTAAAACCTGATGTGTTTTTCAATCGTAAAACACGACTAAAAGTCTACTCTCATCTTGTACACTCGAGATGACAAAAAGAAGTTGTAATTAGAAGACTTTGTATTCTACAATTGTGTGTTTTTTTATTACACCATAAATGTATTATGTACATTACATACACATCCGGTAAGAGATGGTGTTTCGAAACTAGATTCGAATTTTATTTGTTAATTTTTAAAGAAGTGAATTTTATCAATTTTTCGTATAAATATGTACTTAAAAAGATCCTTCAAGGTGAATCGATTATACCCACCATTTACAGTTGATAAGATGATACCCATGACTGCCAGAATACGCCTTCGTATACTGACGTGTCCGAAGTCGAATTACAGCTTTCACGATACGTGAATTTTCTACCACCTCATTACCATCATTATGACACCGAAAAAAGGAAAAAAAAAAAATAATACGGAGAAGAAAAAACACCCAATAATTTTCAAGTACAACGCAACCTGCGGCATTATTCAATATAAATATTAATAAAGTATCGTTAATAAACCACTCAGCGAAGGAAAAAAAATACACCTCCATTATTACATTTCGTATTCGAGAAACACTTCGAACCAACGAAACGAATATAGAAAAAAGGTGCCCTCATTAATATTTCTATTTCTTAATAAGTTTCTACTGAATTCAAAATACAACTTAATTATACTTTTTTTCTATCCGATATCAAAATACATGAAGAGTTCGTCATTTTATAAGTATACAAATTTGTACGAATAACGTCAATTGCAAGTCAATGACGAATCTGAGAGAAAAAATATAAGAAAGTAAGAAATCAAAGAATAAATTGGAAATTTAATTTTTTGAAGAACTACTATTTAAAAAGAAACTCAAAGTAACTTTTTCACAATTTCAAGAACCGCATATTAAATTGCCTAAATTACCTACTAAATTTCCAAAAATTATTTTAAAAATTCCCCAAAATCGATGAAGTTACTAAAATTCTTCAATTAAATTTTTTTCAAAAATTATCAAATTTCTCAACATTTCTAAATTTTTTAAAACTCACTAATTCTTAAAAATTATTGATTTCACAAAAATTGCGGAATTTTAAAAATCATAATTTAAAAAAAATTGTCATTACCTCAAAAACTCACAAATTTTTAAAAATCGTCAAATTTCTAAAAACTGTAAGTAAATCTCTCAAAAACTAAAAAAATTTAAAAATTGCATAATACATCAAAATATTTGAATTTTCTAAAATTCTCTAATTCTGGAAAATGAGTGATTTTTCAAAAATTACGGAAATCTCAAAATCATAATTTTTAAAAATCATAGAATTTTTAAAAATTCAATTTCTAAAAAACTAAAAATTTTTTAAAAATTATCAAATTTCTCAAAATTTTTGAATTTTTCAAAATTTCCTAATTCTTGAAAATTATTAATTTTACAAAAATTACGGAATTTTCAAAAATTATTGAATTTTTAAAAATCGTTACATTTCTAAAAATTACGAGTCTCTCAAAAACTGATTTTTTTTTAAAATTACTAAATGTTTAAAAATTGCATAATTCGTTAAAAATTTTGAATTTTTAAAAATCGTTAATTTTTAATAATCCAATAATTTTTCCGAAATTGTAAATTTTCAAAAATTGTTAAATTTTTAGTACCTAATGCATAAACCACCATTTTTTTTAGGGGGGATATGAAAAAAATCATCCCCTCCCCCACCCCACATACCTCCAAAATATATCAAAAGAAACAAAAGTAGAGTCCTAAAAAAACACACAAATCGAAAAAAGAAAACTTTTTTCACCTTAATTTTATTTTTATTTTTTTAATTTCCAATTTTTAAATTGTTTGAAAGTTCAAATTTTTTAAATTTCTCTAAAAATTTCTGTTCATGAATTTGTAATTAATTAAAATTAATTAAACGCGAAAATTAATAATTTAATCCATGGAACATGAAAGCCTGAATCAACGCGGAAAATATTTTTAAGATCTTCCAGAATTTTTGAATAGGTCTCACTTTTGCAAGATTTTCAAATTTTCATTTTTCAAAACCAACGCCACTGTTGCAAGTTTTTGCCTTTTGACGTTTTTATTTTTTGCATCCGCGATTATTAATCCTATCCTCCCAAGAAATCCGTATTCGAATCGAAATCAGAAGACCGGCTGGATGGTGAATCGTGGGAAAGACAGTAGCATTTTTTAAAACGCCTTCTTGTCGTAAAAAAAAAGTGATTTCCGCTGCTGCTGACGTGTAAGATACGGGATGACTCACTCGACGAGTTTCTTTATGTATACGCATCTGCTACGTGTGCATAGCTTTTGAATTGTAATCAGATTATTGATTACTGATTAGTATATTTCAGTTGATTAGAAGTGCACACTGCACACTGCACATTCTGCCCGGTCAACTGTTTCCTCTCTCGTTATATGTTACGAATTTGGAATGGAATTAATCAGAGCACATAAAACGGTTCCAATTCGCTTCGTTTGATCTAAAGTCGAAATGTAATTCGATTAACGATCGAGGTTTTAAAATTTTAAATAACCGAAGGGATTTATGCTTCTTTTTATTTACCGAAGAGATAATCGTGAAATGCGACGATGCTAGAAGGGAGGATGGTTGAAAAATTCCACCTTTGGTGGAAATTTTATCGGTGCTGTACAGTGATGCTCAAAAAAACGACCAAATAATGGCTTATTATGAAACTTGGGCTAAAAACTTGTGTTTTTGACAGCTAATGTATTTTCAACGTATACAACATGCGAGTGTAGTGTAGCATTGCTCGCAAAAGCTGGCATTATTTTTTTATATACGTGTTTGGTTGACGATCGACCTTTTTCCGTTGTGCTTTCGAGTGAGCTTGGCCTGCGGCCACTTATCAATCGGTCAACAAGAGCACGTTCGAATTGGTCAACATTCGATGATTGTCGTGACATAGAGACTTTGAATGGAGATAAATTTGTAAAAATGCTGTGTTTGTTCGCGTTGGTTGGATTTCGACGCGCGGTATCTAATGACTAAGCGTCGAGATGAGCGTGGGAATCGACGAGTTTGCGGTTTCAATGAGAAATACCAATATCTATCGGGCTTGGTTTTCATCCATTTCCTTCTCGTTGGTTATTTTGTTACTCCAACTCGCGGATTATTTACTCGTATTTGCCCGGATCACGTATATGATACCCAGACCTACGTCTTTAACTCGATTACAATTTCGCGGGTAATGACTTACGACATTTTCTATTATTTTTTAGAAAATTTTCCCGAGTAATTCCATTAGAATTACAGTTGATATGCTCTAAAAACTGAAAAAATATGCTGTCGAAGAATTCATTGAAATGGAATATAATCAAAATTTGCAAATTTAGACAAAATGATACGCTGAAATGATTTTTAGAAACCATTTTAAAATATGGTTTCATGAAAAAAATATGCTCAAACAAATAGGGTAAATCAAAGATGACCGCTGCGTTGAGCAAAATTCCAGATTTTGTCTGAGTCGGAGTAGGCCCTTTTTCAACTGGAATAGGAGTTGAAATTTCGAACTATTACTCAACTCAAGTACTTGGCGTTTTTTTTTTTTTTTTTTTTTTTTTTT
>FIZV01043912.1:0-16412 GCA_900050545.1 Trionymus perrisii | reverse complement strand
GTAATATAAAAAAGTCTTAAAAATGTCCGCCTGTGTACTGTATGTATTCAACAAAAATTTTTTCCAAACGACCCCCCCCCCTAAAAATGACACGATTTGAAAATTTTCAAACCTTCATCTCCTTCAAATATAAATACATACGCCATTTATAAATCAGAAAAATGATACACCTGTGAAAATCAAAACCCAAATCTCACCATATTAAATTTCAAACCATAGTGTAAAAAATTAAGCAAAATCTAAATCTAGCAAATCCATCGTGCACTAAAATTACTGTTATTTAGCCGGATCGTTGATACGAACAGCGCGCAATTCACGAGCTGTAAATTTCAGCCTGGTTGGCGGCTTTTTTACCGGTGGCGTGAGTAAAAAAAAAAAAACCATCTGTAACCGCAGTAAAGGTCGACATCGACGTTACAGTCTAGAAATAGGCCACTCTGCGCCGCGCCGCCGTCGCACACCCCGTCACTAGTTTCGCACCCTGCAGAACCAAACCCACATAGAAATTTATCTCAACAACAAATTTCACCTTGTTTACAGCGCACGCGGTATTACAGGTATATCGAGGTACGTACTTTATCTACGTACGGACGCCTTCAGGTGCATATAACGCCGACGAGGTAAAAAATTTATACAAATTCTTCGAGGGCACATTCGTATACATATGCAGGCTTTTTCTGCGTCTTATATACTACACATAAATACATTATCTAAACTAGATAAAAATCCCAAAAAATGAACATGCATAAGATTCGTACAGTGGGCGAATCGAAAAGTTTTCCAATGAGAGACTGGCGCCACTCTCTTATACGTGCTGCGAAATATTAACAAGTAGTATACGAATGATTTATAAATAATACGATCTTCTAAGACGTATTTTGTAGTAATATCGAATAAACCTCAGTTTACAATTTATTTTACATCATTTTCGAATACATTAAATACAATAGGTGGATTTTAAACGTGCTGCAATATAATTACGTCGCCCTAAGTAGAATGCTTCTGCAGTGTTGAATGTTTGCAAAAAGGCATGCGGACCAGTGCGCCGGTATCTTTGTCGAAATTTGTACAAATAATCGTGGGAAAAAAATTATATATTTGCACATTTTCTAGGACACACAAGATACAAAACTAGATTGAATAGAAAAACAATTTCTCAGAATGCCCTTTGGAACGAGAAGAATTGTAAAAAAAAAAAAAAAATAGTAATTAAAAAAATACGAGAATTTCATTGTTCTACAACTTTGACTTCTCGTTCTTTTTTTTTCAAATCTAGAAAATAGACTGCAAAGAAAAATCGTATAAAAATACTTCTTTAAGAACAACGTTATCTTGATTTGAACCACGTTGGCTGCTATTTTTATACTTTGACGTGGACTTTGTTCGGTTGAAAAAAAATGCTACAAAGGTTGACCTTCTCTTGCCGTCAAGTTTCTATACGAATGGAAATCCAATTCTAGTCGAAGGTACAGATATTCTGACATTGAAACTCGATCAACTAAAAGAATTCAGTGAATTTTATGAAACCTGAGAGCTGAGGAAATTCAAAATCTAGGTGATAATTTTAAAACGACGATACGAAGTCCATTGCGAAATTTGTATTTAGAATTAAGCTGAAAACGTCATTGTATGAAAGGTTGGTAGGACTGAAGAGGGTAAAATATCGTGCCACGTTCATCAATTCAAACCTTACAAATCCGCTTTCCTAACGAAGAAAATGGAAGTTGCCTTTTCAATGAATGCGAAGATTTTTTGTTTTTAAAATGTTCCTATCGAAGTCCCTGATTAACCATCGAAAAACAGCTGAACCTCATCTCCCGGCTTGAACCCCAAATTTGAACTCGCAAATAGATTTCCTTGGTTTCGCTTGGTTATACCAGGTTATACCTTAACACTTCAAATTCGCGTTTCAACAAAAAAATGATCATAACTAAAATTAAAGCACATGAAATTAGCAACAAAAAAGCACAAATCTATTTTTCTCCTAAAGTGAAAGGAAGACGCAAAAACACTCCTCAAAATAAACATACTATATATGAATAATTGAATACATACAACTCATATTTCGATGAGAAGCAAATCAGCAAATATGAAATTTTATATTATGACCAAAAGTTCAAAGATGCATGTTATTATTCAAAAAATATAAATATATAATTTACATCAAAGGAATCTTAAGATTCCCGATTAAAAAGAAGAAAAAGTTTTTACAACAAAACTTATGAAAATCTTTCCAAAAAAAAATCAAGAAAATTTTTCATTAAAAAAATTTAGAAATTTTTTACTACGAAAAATTGAGGTAACATTTAGAATAATGATAGGTAACTAAAAAATTAAAATTCAAGAAGTGGAAAACGTTGGCAATTTGAAAAAATGTGGAATTCGATTCGAAATAATTTTGAATTTAAAAATTGGAATTTTTTGAAAATCGATGAAAAAAATTTAAAATCAACTTCAAGATGATATAAAATTAAATTTTAGAGGAAAAAATTGAAATTAGGAAAAAATAAATTGAATCAAAGATGACTACTTGACTAGAAAGTGAACACAACTCAGAAATAAATCCGGCTAAAAATACGAATCGAAAAGATAAAAATTTAGGTATTAAGTAAATCAAAAATTGAAATGAAATTTTATGTATTTCAAAATTTGAAAAAATATAAAATTAAGAAGTGAAGACATTTTCAACTGAAAAAGAAGTAGTATCATGTTAAAAATGACCAAAAATAAAAATAGTAAAGCCTCAATTTTTTAAAATGAACAGAAATTACAAAACTAAAAAGTTGAAATATGATAGTTTTCAAATTTTATTGAATTTGAATAGATTTTTAAAATTAGATCAATATGAGTATCTATTAAAATTCAGTCTTATTTTCCAAAAATCAGAAAAGGCCAGTTTTCAACGTTTGATTATTTTTCGCAATTTCTTTTAGTCAGCAAAAAATTAAAATTTTGGTACCTAATATTTAAATTTCAACGATGAAATTCGTCATTTCTTTTTTTTAGGTCCTTTTTGCTGGATTCATTTGGGCATTACGAACAATATATTCTCGCTGATTTTATATCTGATCTTAGGAAATGTAGACAATTCCACGTGGGTAGGTATTTATTTTCCAGTTTTGTTCGTTCTTTTCGATCATTATTACGAAAAGCCCATTTTGGGTGCTCCTGATAAACTACCATTATGCAATTTTCAACCGCTCGCGTTCGATAAATTGTATAATTTCGTTTACCGTCGCGGTGGAAAATAAAAATGCCGAGTCGGCATGTATTTTAAAATTTATCTAAATTTTAAAAAAATAAAATAAAAAGTAAATTTTCAACATTTAGAAAATATTTACAATTACAAATTTTCAAAATTGGAAAAAATCAAATTATATACCTAACAAGTTTAATGAATTTTATACAATATATCTTTATACATAATTTCAAATGTTGATGGGTTATAAAAATTTCCATTCTAGCTATCTCAGTAAAATTAGGTAGGTATTAAAAAAAAAATTAATTAAATTTTATGTTAAGTACATGAGATTTTTTTGATTTTAAAATACATTGAACCCTTAATAATACGTTATTGTGATTCAAAAAAGACGAAAATTTTTCGCATACCTACTATTAAAAAAATAAATAAACTTTTTTTTTTCTGATTCAAAAATGTACATTTTCAACTTCGTATGAATCTCCTAAATTATAAAAATTCAGCATGTGCAGATCGGTGCCCAATAATACATTTTTGGTATAATTTAATGATTTAAAAATTTATCCAGAATCACTTCTCGAGAAACGTTTCATATTGAAATTTCGAAATTATCTATGGCATGAGGTGCGGTAATGAGAATTTTCTAACGAGTAATTAGCACATGGAAAGGAATATTTCAAAATTAAAATTTTTTTGTTCATCCAAAATGTAATTTTCTGTACTGGCTTACTCGTATTTTTATGGACAAATTTTACTGCGCCAGTAGTTGCATACACGGTAAAAATAGCAAACACATGGAGTACATTTGGAAATTAAATTTTGCTCGTTCTTTATGGAGAGTATGATGAAAAACTGAGACTGTTTCGAGCATGGAAAAATGTCACTGAAAAATAACATCAGCAGCCGATTTAAGCAAAGCTGCAGGGAGAGTAAAAAAATCGCATTCGCTCGTCCATCCAGCCAAAGCGGATATTATATTCAAGCATCGTCGGCAGCTAACAATGTTTGGTGGAAACAGTCGATAATGAAGAGAAGCGCACACAGAAAAGCAACGAAAACGTTCTACGTAGCACGTAGTTTAAAGAGACCGAAACAGAACGAAAATGTTGCATTAGGGCGGCAGGGAAACTACACCGCTGACGTCACGGATAACCAACTTTTTATACCAGCCTTTGAAATTACCCTTTTCATTTTCCTTTCCTCTGCTTCTTCGTAGGTTTACATACATATAAACTGATGCGTTAACCTACCGTTGAGAAAATTTTCCGGCATTTTTGCCGCGTATCCGTGCGTATTATTGAATGAGAACGTTTACTCTAGTCCGCATAGTACGAGCGTACGAGTCAAATCTCAAATCGTATTTGAAAAAAAAAATTTCAGAGAATTTAACAAATGACAATATACCCGAAGTAAGACAATTTATATATTATTCAATCGTTTGTACGAATAATTTCTTCGATTTGACCACAGTTGAACTCGATCACGTAAATGATTATTTCACAGGTGAATTCGACGTAACTGGTGGAAAAAGGGGTCTATAATAGATTATCTCGTGTTTAATTTGAACGTTCACTTTTCTTCACAAAGGAATTCAATTCGACAAGCAATAAAAAGAATAGAAATTGCGGATTAAAATTTTTATGAATTTTTAAAGGATCGAAAATGAGAAAGAACAATAAACTCCACTCGTAAATCGATATATTACGAGATACTGACGAAGAAACGTTCCTATATTTTTTATGCTGTGAACGTAACACATTGAGAATTATCGTTTCTCGCACATCTTGATGCCATAATACACACTGCATCAAACCCTCGATGTAGGTACCGAATTTTCCAAAAACTCATGCCACCTGAAGTAAAATTTTCGCGAAATAGGTAATTCTCGTAGCTCATTTTGAAATTACCCTTTTCTATTGTTAGCACGATGGAAATATGGTGAAAATTTTTCTACAAATTGAAAGCATAAGACAAAAAATTGCCTTTATATAAATGGTGCGATCGCATGATTCCAAGTATTAACGTTAAATAAATTGTCTACCCGGCTGAACTCGATTAATTAGCAGATCGATTATGTAATTTTTCAATTTATCAGTTAATTTCGAGAAACCGAATGATTATTCGACTATCTGTATTTACTTAGATCGAAATTAAAAACAATCCCAACTATTATAGTGCAGTAGAAATAGGAGAGAAATAGTCACGACATGGAACTAATTGCCACCGAAGGTATTTTTGATTTATTCTACAGAAGAGGGTACAGAAGAGGGTGTACTTTATCTCATATCCAAAATCCGCTTCGATCCGCCCCCTCAATTTGCTTTTTTGGGCGCCTCACTCCTCTTAAAACACCTTTATTGGTTTTATTTTGCCAGTATTAAATTTTACGAAAAAGAACTTGATAATAAATTAATCTACATTAAGTTCTCTACAACTTTGTTCCTATGCATTTTTCTGTACAAGCCATAGGAGAGGAGATGTGGAGTGCTGAGGACGAGGCCGTTGAGGATGAAGTTTTTTGTAATCATAATTCTATTTTTTATTTTAGATTTAAAAAAAAAAAAAGTTGTAAAAGGTACATTTTAAAACATGAATTTTTCTTTCGAATTTTATTGCATTCGTAATTCGTACATTATATCATCTATATATGCAGTGAACGATGAAAACACATATATAACCTCTTAATTGTCGGTTTTTTGCCAAAATGTTTCCAATCATTGCATAAAACCGGATGTAGATTCTTCGCGACAAATAAAATATAAGTAGGAGTTGAAATACGAGCAATACATTTCTATAAGAATTTCAGAAAACGATCCATTTCACCAAAGGGTAAAACCTCCCACGCATTAAAAATATTAATATCGCCCGACTGACTTTTAAAGAATAAACTGTAACCTTCGATGATTTTGTCCTCATAATTTTGACGCCGTTTATTTTAGTATAGCCGTTGACTCGAGTATCTTCCAAAGTTTAAAAGTATTTTTCCAGCAGGTTTAAAAAAAATGTTTTGCCCGAGATTTATTTTTAAGATTGTTTTCATTTTCACTTCAAGAGCTATTAATGTCGGTTTTCGGTGTTTTCAAAAAACCCATATCAAATTCCAGTTTTGAATTGTATTGTGGGTAGATAAGTGAAATAAATACCTTATCATCTAAGTAACACATTGTTGAAGAAAGTAAAAAAATATCAGTTTGACGTGTACTTTCATTTTTAAAGTAAAATCACTTCGATTGAATGACTGTTGGGTAGAGTTTACCCATTAGTTGGATATAAATGAAGATTCAAAGCGTACAACTTTCAAAAATGAGTGACGAGATAAGGTACTTTTTGAGCTCGGTACGTCCTCTATTATATGTAAATAATCATGAATTGTATTCGGTGAAGTATCGATACAGGAGCTGTCCTCGGAATATGTTATCAAATAAAATTTGATGAATTTAATCATCGAATTATAACATTTCCGAGAATTGTGCTTTGTAAGACCGATGACATAAACTACTTTAAGTTTAAGTACACGCACCTAGATTGCTTTCCCACGTATGAATTATTATAATCTCTGTATTATAATAAAATCAGAAGAGAACATTTTCAATACAATTATGGTAATGGGTACATCGCGCTAATTGTATGTTTTAATATTACGGGGTAAACAATGCCAAAATACATTCGGCAAAAGTGAATTTGCACTTGATAAAAGCACCAATCATGGCCTACTTGTGTTTGGCAAAGCGACCGATATATTGAAAAATAACAAATGGATTAATGTTAAATAGAAGTGAAAAGTTTGAACACTTACGTATACCAAATTAAAATGTAAATTTACTGCAGCCGTTGAGAAGTGCAACATAAGTTATCAAAATTCACAACATTATCAACACAAACAATTTGAAGAAAAATTACACACGAATTGAACACACAGAACCGTTACACAAAAATATAATAACACTGAGGAACTGATCACATGAAAAACAACAATTAATTATAGACAAATGAATAAATACAATTTTTTTAAATCAAAAAATTATTGCAAAACTTCATTTATAATAACTTCCACTAAATGTATGGAAAAAACACCTATTTCTTCTTGTCATTAGGTATAAGTCACAGATGAGAAGTAATACGCAGAATGGTTAATTGTGCATAGAATGGATTGAATTGAATTGAACTGCGCTCTTATTTCGTAGGTGGCGTAATGATCGCAGTATTTGAAAGCAAATTACAAAGAAATTTCAGTTAATAACGTTAATGACGTGAAAAAATGAGAATCAAATCAAAGTTGCCAAATTTCAACACAGTTTCCGAATTGATAAAAATTTGAAACAGCGCTTTTTTTATCAGTAAAAATTTTCCAAATATTTTTTATTTTTTGGAGCAAAGAAAAATTTAAGGAATTGAGATAATTTTAATAATTTCTTTAAAGATTCTTTTTTTGTTATTAAAAACGATTGGATGAAACTAATTTCCCAAGTATGGCGAACTCGCGTCTCGAAAAACTTGGAACAATTTTCTCGAGGTAAGATTTTGTTCATCGGTATTTCGCCTATATTACCACCGGCTCGTTACTTGAACTTTATTATTTTTCTTTTATTTACCAGGGTTACATCTCTAATGAAATGTGGAGCGATGAGTCGCAATGATAAACCTCTATGGTATGAAATATACCAAGCCTTCCCTCCCATTGATGAACCATCATTCTCTCGGCGAGTTCCTGTAAAAGAAATCAAACCAATTCTTTATCCCGAAGATCGAATTCGAGCGTAAGATAATTTGAATAGTAGTATTGCATATGTCTTTCATACCATGATTAATTTTATTCTATCTGTGTAGTAAATTTCATAGCGGCAATTACATATCACACATAATGATCGAAACTTTGGAAAAAGGAATATCAAACCGAGATGTGACACAAAAAGTGATTTCTTTAACCGCCGATATTCTTAAAGAAGAACCTAATTTGAATGAAGACGGTGCTATAAAAAGAGCCATCGATAAATTTCTTGCAGAGAAAACAATCGAAGAGGAAAAACCTAGATCTATGTTTAAATCCGCGCATCGTAAAACTTCTCATGTAACAACTTCCGTTGACATGGTAAATTTTCCTAAGAAAGTAGACTCTCGTGAACTGAAAAATATTGCTCAAAAAGATGTTGATGTTAATATTAATCTTTCTCGTCGACTTGAAGATGATAATTTCACTATCGATCTTTCCGATCAACTCGAAGACGACGATCGCAGTTACAAAAGAGATTCAGTAGTCAGCGATTTTAAAAATGCTTTTAAGAATATTCCAGAAAGAAAAATGAACGAAGATGATAGTTCTGAAGATAAGTGATGCTTTTTCTTGTGTTAAAAACATTTTATAGTTTTTTAGTTGAATAAATTTTGTTTCAAGTTTGCCTTAGTCCGAAATTACGTACAGCGGGTTGCTAATTAAAAAAATTTAGTTTTTTCATTTTTTAAATTTATTTTCACATGCAACAGAAACAAAAATACGTAGATAAAAAGAAGCAGTAATGTAGAAAAATTAAATAGATTAGGAAACATAAATATCGAGTATTGCTCAAACAAAATTAAATTAAAGTAAGCTATTCTAATTTAATTTTCGATATTTTTTATCATAAACTTGCACCAATGGAATAAATATAAATACTACCCGTTAAGGTTTTACAAATAATTAATTTAAACTTCTCGGTACGAAACGTATAAAAAATTTCACAAGAAACAGATACAGCCGGTCCATGTGTTCTTTCAACAAATAACGTCATCATTTTAAACTGTCTTATTATTTGAAATCTTCATTTTTTTTTTCAAAAGCCATGTAAATTTGTTAAGCATTTTAAATAAAACATCTTTAAAATCATACCTATATCCTTTCTCTGTGATGTCTAACGGAAATAAAATATTATTTTTTCGCTAATTTTGTGAAATTTCACTATAAAATTATTCTTTTTAACGTAGATAATTTGAAAACAAAATTTATATATTGTTATACGGACTCTTATCAATAAAAATATTTGAATAGTTTTACTAAAATTTTTGGGGGTATCGTAAATATGTATAACATAAGCCTAGATTTACTTAATGATCTGATCAAAAAACATTAACATTTTCTAATAAATTAATTTCATAAAAAAAGTAATAAATACGCAATAAATAAATAAATAAATTAATAAATTAATTAAATACAAAAAAGAGAACTTATTCTCACATTCAATAAATACTACTTACAAAAATAACTTTTACCAAGATTCATTTTGAGGGCTGGATGTAGACGATGAGCTTTTTCGCTCTGCTCCAGGAGCCGCGCTTCCTCTAAATACATTCAAATTTTCTCGTTTTTTGAGTTCTGCAATTCATAAAAAATACGGCTACGTTGCATTAAGTTTTCAAAGAGATTAAGTTTTGCTTTTGAAAGTTTACCAGAAATAAAAAGCATCATCTTCTTTCGTGCTCCAAGAGCAGCAACTCCTATTTCACGAAGATCAGCCTCTGTCAACGTTTGGAAGGTAGTGAGATCTATTTCATGTGATTTAAACAACTCTAAACATATTTAAGATCCATATTAGTAAGTTATTAAATTTTCATCGGTTGAAAATCATTAAAAATACTAACGAATATATTTTTGTAAACCAAGAGATGCCAGTAAAGTAGGAAGATCATAATGATTTGTGGAGGTAACGACATTGAACGTTGTGCTGGCTGCTGCATCGAGATAATTGCTGGCGGAAAAGTTAATGCCATTGCTTTCTAAGCTATCATTGAATATACTTTTAGTATTACTGTGTATTTCCTCATTGGTATTCTGTTCAAATAACAAAAATATGAAAACAACGCGATGATGTAAAAATTATAAAAATTTTAATGTATTGAAAACTAACCGTTACTTCTTCTTTCTTTTGTTTTTGTGGCAGTGTTGAAGGACTAGATTGACTAAAACCGTATCCATGCCATAAGTCAGTAGGTACTTGAACTTGGGTTCGACTAGGCATTCTCTGCATAGCTTTAAAGAATTGCAATTGTTATTTTATTTTTAAATATTTAATTGAAGAAATGATTAAATATACTGGTACCTTGAGCAGCTTTGATGGATAAATTTCGTATATCAGGTAAACCAATACTTCCAATACTTCTTTCGAATCCTGGAGCTTTCCTATCATCGTGTATATCTACAAAATACGAAATTATGGTGTAAGTACATATATATAATATGACCCTTTCATTCTAACGTAATAAAAGCCATCAAGAGGCATATTTCATTTAATAACCTATTTTATTTTCACTCAAACTTTGCGATGGAGATGTAGTTCGTGGACTAGCACCGGGACTTGATAAAGAACTAGTATTACTGGATGAAATAGACGAATATGCTCCTTCTGCAAAAAAGAAAAAAATGAAACCTAGTTTCAATACTCGACGGTCTTATTATTCATCAATTATTAAGAAGTAACTTACGTAAATTATTGTCTCTAATACTGATATCGGGCAATGAAAATGAATACGGCGATCTTATTGAGGAAAGTAAATCACACGAAGACACACCATTTTGAGGAATTTTGATAGCTGTACCCGTATCAGTGGGTGAACCGAAACTGGTATCGGGGGTTATATCTCTTCGAGGACGTGGACTATTTGTTGGAGTTTGAAACGATGATGATCCAAATACAGAAGGTGAGAAAAGCGTAGGAATCTGAATTGAATGCGGCGATGGTTGTTGTAGAGGATATCCTATTCTGAAGTTTCCAATATTTCCAATAGGCAAGTTTGGTAAGCTGTTGTAATTGCTACCTGCAGCTAACAAGTTCGATATTAAATAAAATACAAAAAATCAAATGACATTAAAAACGAAAATTTCATTCGCAATCTACACCATAACTGATTGGGTGAAAACGACGCGTATGATCAAAATTAATAGGTTTCATTTTTTGAAGTTTTTCTCGTTTTTTTGAAAACTGGAAAGTAAGAATGTAAAAAATAAATTCTGACCCTGCAATGCAATGAATGTGGATGACTCGATGTATCGTAATTTTGTAGGTTTTTGAGTTTGATAATGGTTGATGAATGATGAATAAAAGATGATAAAAATTTAAAATTTAATGTAATCAATTTAATTCATTATTTTTTAATGAATGAACCAATGAACAATCGATTTTGATTTAATCGATAACGCTAAGCATAATAATTGGCTGAATGAAATTTCAAAGGCTATTCTGATTGGTTCGCGCGACGTAATCACAACACGAATGAAAAATAATTGAAAATTATCTCTCTATAATCTATATTATCTATTAGATTATAAAAGTATTATAGAAAAGGTTATGAATTAAAAAATTGAAAAGTTGAAACGGTTTTACTTTTCGTAATCAAACGTGAGTATGATTTCTTTGATACTAATGATTGGCGTTTCGTTTGTCTAATTCTTTCAATTTATTTTTCAATCAATTGGTATCAATTCGTGTTCAAATTTTATCAAATTGTGTTGTTGATTTACGTCCAGGTGTTAAAAACTTACTTGCAAAGCTGTTGAGAAACGTGGGTACTGGTCCTGGAGTTTTGTAAGTTTTTGGAATGTCTGCCTTGATCGATTTATCTCTGGATCCGGTCAATCTACGACGTGCTTCGTATATGTTACCTGCAGAATCGTTACAGGTTAGCAAAGTTTAATTTGAACTATTAACTGTACTCATTTTAAGCTACATACTTGCGTTTCTTTCTAAACCTTTGATTACAACAGAATAGATGTTCTGTTTAGGTTTGTGTCTTATGGATATGTAAACGTCAAGAGATTGCATTATTTCTTCCAAGGTTGCTGGGTTCAAAGACACCATCTCTGGTAGCAAATCAAACATCAATACTAAAGGTAACGATCCCTGAAATAGCAACAAGAAAAGTATGAGATATAAATCCGATAAGAACACATTATGCATGCATCCGATTTTACCAATAGCATTTGCCTAGCGGAATACACATCATGAATCTTGCTGCCGGTTATCGTAACACTGCTCTTTTTTAAAGATGGCGTACACGGATTGCTAAGATCAGGAAACATAACTTGTACTCTAGTACGATTCATTATGGTCATCAAGTTTTGATGATTGGCACCTAAAACTAAACTGTGATATTGCGGCGATACTTCCATCATCATTTGAATTTTCACTTGGTTCTAAAAATGCAACGTTAAAATTACAAAATACCCATCAAGTCAGTATTCTAGAAGACTGTTTAAAATTCGAAAACTTACAGCGAACTTTCCACACATTTGACTAATCAGATGCAAAGTTGCTTCTTTAACACGGTGCACTTCCCATTCGCAACCTTTCACCATCACCAAAGTAGAATGAAGTTTGGCTCTTGTACGAAACATCACTTGTACGTTGTACGTATCTTGCACCGAAACAACGAACGAAGAAGTCTGATCGGGATATTTTTGAATCGTTCCAACGTTCGGTAATTCGAAACAAAATATCAACGGCGTCAGCTCCTATTAAAACAGCGAAGATTTGCATATCGTTAATTTTGCCCACATTTACTTTCAACGAATTTACTTACTCGAACACGTGCTCTGGCCTTTTCAATATTTGCTATTTCCCCGGCTATGGAAACCTGATTGCTTTTTTCTTCTTCGTTGTTTCTATTCGAGTCGGGAAAGTGTATATGACAACTGGTTTCTTCCATAACACGTTTAATTCTCAAACCACCTTTACCAATGATATGAGAATGATCCGTATAACTAACGTCCAATTTCATTGTTACTCTGTTGCTCTATAGGACAAACTTGGTTCAGAATTTATCGTTTTTTAATTCGTCAATATCGTGATATGTTATTGAAATTTGCATACCCTAGTGTCAAGAACGGCCATGACTTTTTCTTTGGCAGCGTTCACGTCACTCATTAAACCGGCGATTTTTATGTGCGGATCTACATATTTGGAAAAAATTGTATTAAATTTTTCGCCTATTGGAATAACGACATTAGCTATTCGAACTACCTTTTTTAGATTTTGCTCCAATTTTTAACCGGCTTGGCCATAATATTAGAGTTTTAGTTTCTTTCATTACCTACACAATATTTAAAAATATTCTAAAATAGCGAACTAATAAATTCGAAAATATCTTCAATCGTTCACATTTTGAATGCTTACTTTGTCAAAAAAGTCTTGAGCCGATTTAGCGCATTCCGCGTTTCCTAAAATTCGCATAGAGTTATTCATAATAATACGGTCATTTTAATCGTACAAAGATTCAACTTCGTACCGAGTATTATCTGAATTAAAACGAAATTCTTACCTAACAACATGTTTTCTAATTTCTTCCTATCTACCCTGAATCGATCTTTGTAAAGATCTTCCGCCGAATTGAGTCCCAAAGATGTGGCCAGTTCTTGTAATTCATCGCGAAAATCACTACTATAACAACTGCCTCTTTCGGTGCCTGTTGTACTAGCTTCTGAAATTTCAGACAATGTATCCGAAGCGGCGTTCGAGTTCGGACGCATTTCAAAAATCGAACAAAAAAAACTAACAATTGAACAAGAAAAATGCTGACTAATGTGACGTATGTAAATGTCGGCCAGGTCAGACTGAAGAATGCCAATGGGCACTGCAGGATTTGGATGAAAAATGCTTATCTTTATTCCCCACTTAAGGTAAAAACTGAAAGAATATCGTTTGTAAATGATCAGTTTGAAGTAGATGTATGCGATAGACACCCGCTCGTCTTGGTCTCAATGTAGTATACTTAACCCTTATCGTTTCAAGTTCGATAGTTGTGCTTTTGTTTGTCGTAGAAGAGTGAGCCGATTTATCAAAGGTGTTAGTGATATCAAGAACTGGTTTCTGTGAGGTTTGCTAAATATTTTTCTCAATTTATTATGTATCTACAAATATGTATTATCGAATTCGTGTACTTGTTCGGTAACGATGTGCATCAGCGTTGTCGATTTTTCTATATTTATTCAGTTTCCTTCATCGTACGTAGATTTGATTATAAATATTATGCTCATTTCGTAAGAAAAGTTTTACACTCTACTCGTATGAATGAATTTAATAAACGTGACGGTTTGTTATGAAATGTAAGTGTGACACGAACCGATCTGTAAATAGGAAAATGAAATTTCAACTTCGATAATAATTCTGTTGAAAAAAAAATTCTCTCATGATATTTATGTTTTGATAGTATCGGAATCACCACACGTATTGCAATAAATCTAACGGTATTTTTGCAGGCGACTTTACATAAATTATTGGTGGGAAATACGTAGATGGTAGCGTGAGTGTAATATTTTGCTTCATTTTTTCACTAAGCTGATTATTTTCATGATTTCAGCAGTCGTAGAATTTGCCATTGTTGTGTTTGCGTGTTTTTAGTGATTCAACGTGAGTGATAACCTATTGGCAGAGATGTAACGATTAATAATCGATACTGCATCAATTGTTTTTTTCAAAATAATCGGGAAATAATCGATTAATTGCCGATTAATCGGACTTCTGCGCCCCCTATACTAAAGTTTCAATTCCTTTCCCTTTATTGGTTAATATTGTTAACTTCATTTTTTTGCTAATCGCGCTTCTCAAGCCAAAAAAGTTAAGTTCACAATATTAACCAATGAGCGGAAACGAATTTAAACATTAATATAGGGAGCGCAGAAGTCCGATTAATCGCCGATTAATCGATGTGTGGACGATTAAAATAATCGGCCTAGGATAATCGATTAAAAACGTAATCGTTACACCTCTGCCTATTCGTAATTTTGCATGTAAATCCAATTTTCAGATATTTGGAAATTTTTTTACGAGAAAACTTCGTAGTGATATTAAGTAGGTACTTACATTTCAGATGGTCTTCAGAGATAGGATCTACCTAATTGAGATTTTGAAGCCTATTTAAGTAGGTAGATCATTTAGATACGGTACGTTTCATGGAACATTATTTAAATGGTCCATTTCAATAAACATGTGTAACTTATTCAACCATTTAGAACTCAATGAGTAGGTAAGCTTTTTTTTTGTACCTAAGTATTTTTCAAAACAATTTTAGAAATTTTGTGAACTTTCTTTTTCTCCCGTTGTCTCCTTATCTTATCTTTTTACATGACGTAAACTAAAAAAAAAAAAAATCATTAATCAATAGGTACAGATAAGAACTTTACACAATATCAGATTTTTTATTTTATTTTTGTTTTTTAATACCTACCTATTTTAATTTCTAAATTTTTCTAAATATTTTTCCAACTTTTTCAACTTTTATAACATTTGAATTTTGTTCTCCAGTATTTCTCAATTATTTTCTTGATCATTAAAATTTTTCGATTCTTCACGATTTCTCAATTTTCTCAGTTTTTTAATGTAAAGTATTCAAATTTACCATTTCTTCCTGATTTCTCAAATTCGGTAAAAATATTCATTTTTTGATGTTTTGATTTTTCAAAATAAGTTCTATTATAGGTAGCTACTAATTTGTTTAGTTCTATGAAGTATGAGAATTTTTTTCAGTTCTTTAGAATTTTTCAATCATTATTTTACCTGCTTGAAGTTTCCACGATTTTTTTATGATTTTCCTCAAATTTATTAACAAAAATGTTTAATATTTTAGAAATTTCTCTTTTTTTTCTTTTTTTTCAAATTCTCCACTCCTTGTGACTTTTAAAATTTTTAAAATATTCATTTTTTTGGGTAGGTATCCTTTTTTCAGATTTCTTAGTTTTAATGGCATTTCAATTTTTTATTTTTCTCAAATTTTTATCTGATAATTATTAGTTTGAAATGTTTTTTTATGTAAGTGTAATTTCTCAATTTCATGAAAAATTTGTATTTTTAAATTTCAATTTTATTTTGATTTTCTGTTTTCTCAATTTTTAAATTTTCTCGTTTCTTCAGTATTTTTCAATTTTATTAAATTTTTATTTTGGAAATTTCTATTTTTTTTTAATCTGCAATTTTTTGGATCTTTCAATTTTTTTGAAACATACCTTCAAACCTTGAGCTTCTTCGTGGTTTTTCGAATTTTTTAAACATTCAATTTTTTAACATTTCCAAAGTTGTTTAGTTTTTTTTTGGAGGGGGGGGGGCGGAATTGGTAATTTTTCTGAACTTTTGAATTTTTTGACTGTCTGATATTTTGTTAGAACGATGACTTTTTTTTGACTTTAGGTCAGACTTTTAATATGACATTTTTTATGACTTTTAAAAACTTAAATTTTTTTTTTTTTTTTTTTTTT
>FIZV01043905.1:0-15393 GCA_900050545.1 Trionymus perrisii | reverse complement strand
ATAATAATTTTTGAAAAAGTGATGACTATTGAAAATTCTGAAATTTTTGAAAAATCAATGATTTATTAAAAATAATTGAAGAATTTTATAAAATTCAAAGATTTTAGGAAGTTTGACATTTTTTGAAAATTTACAATTTCTGAAAATTATTGAATCATTGAAAATTTTCAACTTTCAAAATTTAATAATTTTTAAAAATGTAACAATTTTTGAGAAGGCGATGACTTGAAAAATTTTTAAAAATCAGCAATTTTTAACAATAATTAAAGAATTTTTTAGAATCCAACGATTTTGGGAAATTTGACATTTTTTAAAATTTACAATTTCGGAAAATTATAAGATTATTAAAAATTAAAAGTTTTTAAAAATTTGACAACTTTGGAATTTTCAGAAATGTAACAACGCAACGTTTGAAAAACTGATCACTTGAAAATTCTGAAATTTTCGAAAAATCAATAATAATTTTTGTGAGTTAGCGAATTTTATGAAACCAAAAATTTTGGGAAATTTGGCATTCTTTGAAAATTTACAATTTAGGAAAATTAATGGATCATTAAAAATTTACGACTTATAAAAAATTTGCCAATTTTTAATGATTTACCTAACCATTTTCGAAAATTATCTGTCAGTTTTTGAAAAGGTGGAAATTCGTGAAAAAACAATTATTTTTGTGAATTAGCCGTTGGAGTTGCAGAATTTTAGACAATTCAATTAATTTTTGAAAATAAGGAAAAAGAATCCTCTGAATTTTAAAGAAATTCTTGCTCTCAAATTTTTAAAAATAGAAGTAAGGTTCTACAAAAAAATGTAATTTTCGATTTATTCCATAAAATAACCCCCCCCCCCCAGAAAAAGTGTTAATGTAATATATCAACTTTCTGACTTCCCCTTATTTTCCGCCTCAGATTCGCCACTCGCAAAGATAAATAGATAATATTTACAAAATTGAGCAAATTTAACACCTGTTGGTAAAAAAATTTTTAAAAATACGTAAACGCAACCAAAAACACACTCATAACATATAAATAACGTTCAATTTCATTCGTTACGGTAATCGAATTCTTTTACTCTATGTTGATTTTTTTTGCTCTTCTTGCGATTTTCAGAAATTCTTTGTTACAAAATGTTTCGTCCTCTTCCTTATTGAGTTAATTGAGAACAATATGAAATTTTTTTGACATCGCAGTAAGTAGGTACAGGTGTGAGAAAAAGTTCCAATGTTACTTCTTGTTTCATAATTTTCAACTTTTCAGCGAGTTTAGGCTGTAGGCGTGTAAGTAAAAGCTGCTGACACTTTTTGGCGTTGAAAAAAACTAATATCTTGAGAAGAATTACTAAAGCACTGACGTTTTACTGCTTTCCTATACATAACATAGACCATCTAATGTTTTGTTTTTGTTGCGACGGCATAATATTATATACCTACTCGTAGAATAAAAAAATATCAACACTTTTACATATCCGATGTTCTAGAAATAATAAACAATTCAAAAAAACAACAATAACAACTTATGATTACACCGCACATAAATAATGTAAATAGATGACCCAATGTTTGGATTTATTCCTCACTGCATAAAAAATGCGAAGTACACACTTTGTAGTTGAATTGCTCATAAAAAAAACACTGATGATACGCACGAAGCAACGAAAATATACCCCGCCCCAAAACCTACATGGCGATTTTTGCAAAATTTTGAAATTCTATTGCAGCCGAAGTAAAGGAGCTTCTAAAGCGAAACATCGCAAGAACCTTCTTCAAATTCATCCCGACGCACTGGGAAATTATCACAAAAATCGATTCAGTGGGAGAGACGTAAAGATAAGCAGGCGACTTTTGAAATGGATAAATGATCACCAAGATGAAGTTGAAAGAATGAAACTAGAGTTCTGAGTTCGAGATATTAACCATCGAGAAAAACTGATAAATCGCAATAATAAAAAACTAAGTACAAAAACGAACTAATAATATATTCGGAAGTAAAAAATCAACGGAAAGGCCTTCGTAAAAATTAAATCTACATCAATGTAAAAAACAGGTAATATTTAGAAACACAAGTAACCATTAAGCATGTAATTATCAACAAAACGTAGATACATCAAGTATAATGTATCATAGAAAATGTCTATCTCGATGTAAATATAATTCAAGATTCGCAATTTTTTCTATGTTTACCGCCCAGAATGTGTAATTTGAGATCTTCTTCGGAATTGAGCGTTCCACGACACGCATTACAATAGTATCCCTTGAAAGGAACAATGACATCAGCACCATTAATTTTTTTCGTCAATTCAGATTCGACATCGGATGAATTTAAACATAAATCAGGATTCAATCTGGTGTCATTATTTTTGTGTCTAGTTTCTGAAGTTTCTCGAGAATAATTACCTATGTTTTTAATATGTGACTTTCCCGACGCATGACTAATGATATTAGCATCTGAAAGAGCTGGCTTTTTACACGGATTACACTTCCAACTTCCACGACTATATTCTACATAGAATCCTTTACTACCTCTGATCCATTCTTCTTTGACGTTTTCTGCTTTGAATCTCCGAACTATTTCAGCTTCTTTTCTAGTCAACGTAGTAGCTTTGTTATATGAAAGCGAAGATTCAGAAATTTCATCATCTTTTCTGGACGGCGTAGTCGGAATGTCTAAAATTGAGAATTCTGATTTTCTAGAAGTACTAGTGTCTTCGGCAGCAGCGACTTTTGATATAGGCTCGGTATCGCCAACGGTACTAGCTATGACTGATTCGAAGTCATCCCACGAATCACATTTTTCAATAACTTCAATCTTGCTTTCATTTTCATTACACGTGATTTCGTCCGAACTCGAGTTGACGCATTTCTTATCGGGTGTATTCTCCCATTTGTTGAAAATTGTTTGTAGCGTTTTACCTGATTGAAGAAAACAATCAAGCATGATTTATCAATGTTCCAAAGTAGAAGTACAAACGTTTATTCACTTACTGATATGCTTCAGTTTGAACCTCAGTTCGTCGTCGCCAACTATACCTTTGTGTTTTTCGATACCGGTAACAAATTCATCGAAGCCGTCGACGATCGATTTTGTAAAATTAAAGTATATATTTCTTTCGGGAGTTTGCATGATGGTAAACTTCTTTCAAATTGTAATATGAATCGACATTCAACAAAGACACTCAATTATTTCACATATTCCATCAGATATATTGACACGATCACCGAATGTATGACGTAATAATTACTCATCGTTTTTCCATCAATTGAACTAAATAATAAGATTGTATGTTGTAACTTGTATAATAAAATTGACAACTTCGACACACTCCTAATAAAGTTATGAACGCGATAATAATTTTTGGGTAATTTTTGCTTTATGCAAATAGGATGTGACACCATCAAATCTAATCTTATACAGGAACGTTTTTTTGATTCTTTTATCATATACTTCTACGAATCGAAGTATCCTTTCGCACAAACGAATTAATCTAACATTGTCACATTACACATGCAAATAAATAAGTGAGCTTCGCAGCTCGGCTTTTCAGTAATCAGTACTAATTAAATTTCTAATTTCAATATTCCCATTTCGCAATATTATTTTTCAAATTTCAACAGTAATTTTGAATTTTACCAACTTAATCAATTAAACCCAATTTCTTATGTTTTGTTTAAGAGATCGATTCGTTAAAATTGAATACTACATTGTACATTATGCCAGTTTTCATTTGTTTACGAATTCGATTTCTTTATAAATCGAACTTTCAAGACAAGTGACATTTTTCACAAATCGGTTCGTAACTCGTAACCGTACAAAAAACCCAAAACATGGAACAATATTATTAACAATAAGACGTATGAAATACCAATTGATAATTTTCAAGAAATTTTCCCATCTCTATCAAAACTTTGAAATAATTATTAAGATGTAGATATAATAAGATAATAACTCACTTAACTTATTGGAAATTCAAAGTAAAATAATTGGCGATGCAATGTACCTATTACCTACTTGTATCAATCGCTGATATTCTCATAATACGAGAGCTACCTTCCTTTCCTTATTTACCAACAAGTTAGGAGAAATCATTAAATCGATATTTCAATTTTCCAATAAATATAGAAAGCTGATTGAAAATTGAACCAAAAGCTCCTTACAGTTTTATTAGTAAGGTGATAGGTGGTCTTTTTGAACGAAATGAAAACGAATAAGCGTTAACGAATTACGAATACTTGGACTCGGCTTACCTAAAGCTGATCATCAAAACAAACATCATTTCTTCTGCGTTTTAGCTTGAAATCACCGGAAGCCACCGACACAATGAAATTAATACGAAGCTACAATTTCAGCGATAAAGCATACAGGTATTCAACAATTGGCGAGCATATTTGGCGAGAAGGGTCCGTCTGGCTTGAAACCGTAATTTCTAAATAAACAATTAAAAATTGATAAAATGAACATAAAATTTTGTTTAGTTGAACTATAGTAAGGTGGTGTTTTTGAACGGGATAGAAACGAAAGCATTAGCGAATACTTCAACACGGCTTACCTGATGTCAATCTTCAACAATTGTTTCTTCAGTATTTTAGTTTGAAACTACCGAAAACCACTAACACACGGTGAAATTCTAAGCTACAATTTCAGCGGTACAACTATTTGATGGTTGGCGAGCATATTTGACGACATTGTCCGGGAGATTCAAAACCGTAATTTCCAATAAACAACGGAAAACTGATTGAATACAGAAGTGAAAGCTCTTTTTAGATTCTTTTTTGAACAAAATAATGCAAGTGAAAGCATAAATGAGTATTAAGTACGTCAGCTAGGCTTACCTGAACCTGAATTCAATCTTCAAAAATCGATTCTTCTGCATTTCCTTCTGAAATCACCAACTCATGTTAAAATAATCCGAAGCCACTAATCTAAGCGTTTGAGCTATCCAACAATCGGGAATCGGCAGACATTTGGCGGGAAGTGCCCAAACACTCGAAACGAGGAAATTCAATTCAAATTCAACACGACAGATTACGAGTTCTAAGTACACCTACTTTGCACATTGAAAGCGCAACACCACATATTAATTAAAGAAGTAAGGACTAAACATGTTTTTAAATATACCTAAATGAAAACTTTTGTTCACTTGCCTCCTTTTCGCCGGTTTCCATTACTTATGTAATCCAAATAAAATCCGCGTTATAGTAAGTAAATCCACAAAAGAAAAACATCACCGCGAAGTTGATCGAGTAGAATAGTACGAAAAACGTACAGTTTTAATTAAAATAACTCGGATTATTTCTGTGTAATTCGAAATAAAGTGACTAATGACACAAATGTGTAACACATTCGCCATTTTGAATAAGCCAACCTTTTGCACACCTTTTGTTCACCACAATCTAAACTAGGAAACCTAAACGTAAACCGGTACACAGGTTGAAAAGTGAAAACTGAACAAGCCAGCAGTGAGATGATTGGAGCGTTGATTGGAGCATAGGCCTACAGCTGTTTTTTACCTTTTTTGCACCCTTGTCATCAGTGCTGTAATTTTATATATCAATAAAAAATTATAAACAAGATCATCTTGAAGAAGTTTTATTTTTATTTCTTAATGGGTACAGGTAGGGCAAGACTTTAATTAGTTTAATTTGTTTGAAATTTTTAAAACAAAAAGTATAGTAGGTGTAGGTAAAATACTCGTTTTTTTTAAATTTAAGTAGACATGCAGGGCTTTGTTTATTTTTCAAAAAATGGAATTTTATGATACGGGAATTACGCAATTCATTTAAGGAAGCTTAGATAGAATATTTAACGATCACTGCTAAAAATAGTTAACTATAAAATATGAGTAAATTTTTGTTCATTCTCATTGTGCTAATGTCTAATAAACGCTCGAACGAGCATAGAAATTAATCAAGTACTGAACTAACGAACTTTCTTCGGGAATCTAATCAGCTGATGGAACGTTCTCCTTCTTCACGTCTGTATCAGTGTACACATCAACATCCAACAATAATAAAAATAGATAATATGTAATTATAAAGAATTTATTTCATCTTCACAATTTAATAAAACAAAATACTCTGGAAATATTTTCACCAAATTTTTACATAACATAACAATATAATAAAATATGACAAAAAATAAATAGGTAAATAAAACAAATTCAATATTTACAAAATCATTACAATTTACAAATTGTTGAAATATAATATGTAGGTACATGTACTTGAGTAAATGTGAAAATATTAACGGTTTAATAAACTCGATTGTGTTTTGAAGGCGCGTGAAGCGATGAAATTTCATGAAATATTAATTAAAACGAACTACACTGAACATTTAAATCACTTCCCTTTCATTTCAACAAATAATAAAGTAGGTACTAAACTTCTTCAATAAATTAAAAAAAAAAACTGACAAAGAAATTAGGCGATAAAAAAATAACAGAACTTATACGAAAGAATACTGTTGATTAAAAAAAATAAGCTCTAACAAAAACCTATTCATTACTATTAAGCTTCAAACATGAAATGAAAAAAATCTCAAATGCGTCGTTAAGTAGTAAAACCAGTACTTATTTGTAGTGAGTACATAGCGAATAAAATGCTCCTAGTTAATCTGAAATTATTTTTAAGCTATTTACATACGAGCGAGTTTACACAAGACTGCACCAGCACATTCGGTCGTATTAAATAAAACATCTGCATAAAAATAGATCACAGCAATTAACCGATACTACCGTATTTCCTAACATTCGATTCAACATGCATTTCAAAATTTTTCTCGTAACTTAAAAAATATCACAAAAATATAATTTAAACTTCATCGATCTAAAAGTAAACGAAGTGTACGGATATCTTCTCTAATCATACAATGTCAGTACCGTAAAGTGAATATTTGAGTAAAACTTTCAATTAAAAAGTAATCTTATACTGGGGCAGGATAAACAGATCGAGATAAAACAACAGAAGAGTTCAAATTACAAAACAAGAAAAAAACAATATTCACTTATATAAATAGTCAATTACATAACATACGTAACATGAACATAAAATAACGAACACACATACTAACAAACAGGTTCAACATAAAATCACTTGATAATTCGTTTAGCGGCGGCACTCCTACGTGTTGTTATCGATGACACTCCAAGTGATGATATCTTGGTTAATTTTTTGTTCGAAGGACACGAATAGGACGATGAACGAACGCATTTTGTTTTTGGACTACTGGAACGTTGCAAACAGGATTTGGAATGAACCTTGTTGATTTTCGCATCTTCGCTCTTTGGTTTGATTACAGCGCTCAAGTCTATATTCCTTGAACGCAATGTTCTAACGGGCGTATTGGCTAAAGTATCTGAACGTAATATTCTAGTAGTCGTTTCCTGAGGCTTATTTGACTTCAAATTCAAATGTTTATCTAAAACCACGTAAATATTAATCATCGAACCAACGGTGATAACTATTATCCCAACAAGAATGAAATGTGTGAAAACTTACCCGAGGACGCAGAAGATACTGGAGCACTCGAACATCTCCAATCAACTTCTTTATTTTGTTCAAAACTATATCTTCTACGTTTCGATTTATTCCTCTTCATACTAGACTGCGAACTAGATGATGGAATTTCGGTCCATCTTTGCGACCATCGCTCAATATTTTCCACATCGCTCATTCTTTCTTCTTCTTTCTCTGGTAACCTGTTGCAATATTTACAGGTTTATTATAAAGTTTTTCGGAATGAATTTTACAAATCGCACGTACCTTAATTTCTGTTTTAGTCGAAAATTGTAAGCGTCAGTAACTAAACTCGGTGGGATATGTTTTCTTTTATCGTGCGAATTTGGGGACGCTGACGCCTGCGGAGTAGTATTTACAATCGTTACGTCTAAACTTTCTTGAAAAGAACTCGATGCGTCGTTCAGATGACCAGATTCGTTTATTATATTTCTCGAATGTGAAAGTACGCCGTTTTCCGATCCCACGCCAATTTTAAAGTTATCACTTCTGTCAATTAAAA
Organism: Trionymus perrisii; assembly: GCA_900050545.1. NCBI lineage: Eukaryota > Metazoa > Arthropoda > Insecta > Hemiptera > Pseudococcidae > Trionymus > Trionymus perrisii. The sequence goes on along the minus strand of FIZV01043905.1, from coordinate 7,387 downwards.
CTCTAAAAAAATAAAAGTAACGTTAATAGCGGCATTAACGAGAAAGACATGCGCGGTAACTCAATATTACCGAAAATTGAACTATTTACTAACGTCAAATTAGAGTTGAGAGTTTCGCTATTATTTAAAACGTTAGATGTACTGAGGTACGCCGATGGTGGAATTAGTCTAGATTCTTGGTTAACATCTATAGCTGGATATCTCGTGAAAATGGCCACTCCGGAAGAAGGATTTAAATTTGGAGTAGATGAGTGTAATCTCGAACAAAAAGACGTATCTTGTCCAAAGTTGCTATGGTCAGAAAATATACTGGTTTGAAGTTCATCTTCTTTTATCATCAACGCGTGTTTCTGATTCACCAGTAACTGAATTAATGACACGTTGAAATGAAAAAATAAAAATGAATTCAAAAAAATTGTTGGTTTTTCGACTACTCTACAGATACGCAAAACATACCTGAGTTTTAGGAGGTCCTGGTGGGTCCAACATCAAAGTAACAACACTCGTGTTATCTGCCCTTTGTTTAGCCAGTGCCCATCTTTTTACAGCTTTATCGACCAACATTTTTGAAGGGTTGAGCCATTCCTTATTCTGTAATACGCAAGGCATCAATTAGATTCATTCGCCCCCAAAAAAACACGAAAAAAAAACAACAAAAACATTAAAGCTTGTGATATAGAAAAACGTACATATTGCATTACAAATTGATCTGATGGATAAATGTCTTGCTTTTTGTTATGCGATTCTGTCGCTTGTACAATAGAAACAGCAACAGAAGGAGATAACATATTCCACAAACCGTCAGTTCCCAATATCAAACATCGGAATGATTCTACATCAACTGGATAGACATTTACATCAGGTTCTGGTGAAACTACGAACTTGTTCGACGTTGAATTATAACTCCAAAAGTCACCTAAGAAAGCATAATTTGATTTCATTTCAATTATAAAAACAAACAAACAATATGTAGAACCACTTGGTGAATAAAAAAAATTCACAACAAACCTAAAGCGCGAGCTACGGCTAAGAATGGTATTTCATCGATGTGCGTAGATCTACGAACTGGACCCTTATGACCTAATCTAGGTCTGTTCCAGACCACTCGAGGAACACCCGATTTTGTAACAACTTTACCCCCACATTCCATAATTCTATCTATTTCCAAGCGTGTTTCCGGTTTATGATCAATAGTTAGTGGCCTAGCTTTCCAAGTTTTTTCACCTGTAAAAATCGCAGTAGTTGAAAATTTCGAACGCACAAACATTAGAATCATGAATTTACACCTTTTTCTTGATATCCAAGAACAATACAAGAATCTCCGACATGCCCCACATATATTTTTCCTCTTTTGATAAAAGCTACAGTAGCCGTTGTGCCAGATGTACTCGGTAGTCCGGACGCTGTGCGTGGCCAACTTTCTAAAAACATGACACATAATGTTGAAACACTGAACTTCTTGGAGACAATTGCACAACGGATATATCGAGGCGAGGAAGATAAAGAACAAGTAAAGCCTCTATACACGCATCATTTGGATAATTTTAAGCGAAAAAACTAACCATGATGTTTCCACATAGTATAATGAGTTTGAATATAACCGTCACGGATAGCTCGTAACACATCATCGTCGTTGGTTGACCAGAAACAACTTTGCGATACAATTGCATCTATTAAATGATCTTTAGCATAAAGAGCAGCTTCTGGTCCTCCGTGTCCATCGAATATACCAAAATAAGCGTATTCTAAATCTTTCAAATCTTCAGTTTGTTGATAAGCAACGGAGAAAGTATCTTCCATATATTTACGTCCACCTTGGCTACAATGACCTGTTACGCGTAAATTAACACCGATACCAGACATCGTTCCAACTTAAAATATTACAACGAAATTAATACATAAAACACAAATACTACAACACTTTGGTTTAAAAAAATTAAAATGAAATCAATTCACAAGAAAAAATTGCGCCGTCCGCCATTAACATTTTTTTAATCATAGACATAGACGGGGTACTGAGAATGTATCAATGTGCCTGGTTAAAGAAAAAGCACAGAAAAAGTGAAAAAATAGTTATTTATAAAAAAGCATGTAACGAACCTGGTGGCGAATTAATGAATCAAGATTGAAATATTTGATCATCGATTATCGACGTTGGTCGACATTGGAAAATCGGAATAGAAAATTATTGATTATTGATTTTACCAAAACCATGATGAATGAAATTTTTGCGAAACGATGAATAAATTAGTTGAATTTTTGGAGCATGATTAGGTATTGATTCGAATTTGAAATTGAATTTGTTTTGTGTTGTTTTGTTGTTTATGTTACATGCAATTGCAATGCGTCTGCGTAGAACTTTTGTAAAAACGCGATGATTTTTTCTAAATGTTTGTAAAAGCTCGCATAAAAATGATAAAGTTTAAAACGTTATTTCGTAAAGGACACGGTTCTTCGAGTTCTAGTAATAATGGTTATAAAAACAAAAATGCAACTGATAACGTTAAATCTAACCACATCCATGGGTCTGCTGCTCCATTTTCAAATAGTTCCGCCAATAATCCCGATAACAATGGACTCGACAAGCAAGTCGCCACTAGCTACGATGCAAATGCAGATAAATTCGAAACCGATGTGAACGCTCTTGATAAGTATTCTGAACGTGGTATCGATGTAGTGTCCAATGTAGAGCAATTGGAAAAAGGTGAACAAGTTGAGAATTTAAAATCTCAACTGGAAGCTGTATTAAAAGAAAAAAGTAACTTGGAGGTTGCATTACAAGAATTAATCAAAAGTCACGGAGAATTAGAATCGTTAAATGAAGAAATCGAAGCATTAAAGGTAAGCACAATGGCTTGTCACTGAATAATATTATTGTTCGTTCTACTTAAATCAATTTTTGTACTTCGAACAGATGCAAAAGGAAGAAGTTCAGAATAGCATTCTTTTGAGAATTGGCCAGGTCGGTGATTTACCTCCTTCGGCCGATGTAGAGAAACCAGAGTTCGGACGTTGCAAAAAACTTCCAAATTCAGCTCCGGCTTCAATCGCGCCTCCTTCAGGAAGCACTGTAAGATTCTGTTATTATTCATACTTGAAAAAATTAAAATTATTAAGAACGATTTCATAATTTACTGTAGGAAATGCTGAACACTCCGGGTTGGGATAAACATTCCAGTAGTAGCCTTAGCGAGGTGTCGGTCGCTTGTTTGCAAGATAGAATTATGCAGATGGAGGAAACACATTATAGCACTAGCGAAGAGTTACAAGCAACGTTACAAGAACTGGCTGACTTACAAGTGCAGTTAACCGAACTTCAAAGTGATAACGAAAGATTAGGCGAAGAAAAAGGAGTTCTTCTAGAATCTTTGTGCCGACAAACCGAAAAGTTGGAAGATGCCAGAAGCAAAGTTGACACTTTGCAGGAATTACTCTTGGACCCGAGCAAATCCGAAACATCATTTTACGAACGTGAACAAAAACTTGTCACCTTATTGAAAGTAAATTAAAAAATAGTAATAATAATACAACATATTATAATTTGTCAACATAATTTACATAATCAACGTGCGTGAACCAAACTTTTATAACTTGTAGGACGGGCAACAAGAACGAGAATTTCTTATGGTTAAGCAAAAAGAAATAATGAATGATGTCGAAGAACTCAACCGAAGACTTGAACATCAAAAACAAGAATCAAATTCTCTTAGAGAACGTGTCCATTTACTCGAATCTACTGTCGATGCTACGAATGCCGAACGGAAACAACTCGAGCACGAATTAACTATCGCTAAAGAGGGTGGCTCCTGCAAAAGTATAGAAATCAAAAGATTAACAACTTTGCTGGAAAACGCGAGATCCAAAGTAATTTTTGTCGAAGTGAATCCATCTTTAGTTATATTTATATTTCAAAGCCTTTGCTCATTTTAGATAGAAGAGTTGGAAGAAGCTAGTGAAAAACAAGGTGATAAAGGGAAATTGGATGATATGATCGACGTGCTTCGCAAAGAAAAAGATCATTTGGAAATTCAGTCTGCCTCGCTGCAAGAACAATTATCAAAAAGTATGTGCGAAGTGACAAAATTGAAAGAACAACTGCTTCATGTTCAAGAAGAATGCAGAGTAAGGAATGCATTATTTTAGTTTGCAATTGAACAAAATTATGCATTTATGTGATTATTGTATAATTTTTGTAGGTTGCTCGAAATAATGCTAAATCTGCGCTTAATGATATGGAATATAAATGCGAAAAAAGTAAAGAAGATGCTGTCAGATTGAGTAGCGAATTGCATAAAATGCGAGAAAATTATTTAGAACTGGAAGTCCAATGCCAATGTCATTTAGATGATAAAAAGCAACTGAAAAATGTCTTGTTACAAACTCAACAGCATTTAGCTGAATCCGATAGACAAAATTCGGAGCTTAAACAAGCGTTGGAAGAGGAAAAGAAGCAACGAGAAGTAGAAGTGAGTTTCCAAATGTTTATCATATGTACTTGTTACTTGATTAATGAACTATCCGCTTGATATTTTCGTTTGTTTTGTTCAATTTTTAGACTACAGAATGGAAGCAATTCCAAGACGATCTGTTAATGACAGTCAGAGTGGCTAATGATTTAAAAACTGAGGCTCAGGGAGAATTACAAAGATTGGTCTTGGAAAATAAACAATTACGCGATAAGATCAAATCTCTTGAAATCAAAATACAGACCATATCAAGTAAATAAGTTCGCTTGTATTGGATTTTTATTTCTTTACAAATACTTTCACGTTTTTTTGTTGTTGTTTTTTTTAGAAGCTGATAATGGGCATGCTCCTTTATTGCATAGAACTTTATCAAACAATGAAACTTCTTCAATATTCTCGACAGTAATGTCGCATGAAATGAATAGACGAAATAACGCTAGTAAGATTCTTCGTCAAGACAGTAGACTGTCAGTGAAGTCTTTGATAGAAAGTATAGAAAGTGCAACGAAACAAGCGAAAACCGGTATGCGAGTGTTAATTAGATGTTTTATCCGTTGTTTAAAAATTGAAAAAAATCTAATGAAAGCATCGTTTATTATGTGAACACTAAACAGGTACATGTAGCAGGAGTAATTCAGTGTCTAGTTTGAATGGAATGACTACTCAAATGCCGGTATCAGCGTCTCCCACTTCCGAGCACGATACTGTTTCATTAACACATTTTGGAGGTACATACTACATACCCCCGATTATTAAACATTTATCGAGAGTGTTGATAAATTTTCGTTTTAATTCGCAGATAATCACGATCTACATTTAGCAACAAAAAAGGATGATCATTTTTCTCCTCCCACTTCTGTTCTTTCTTCAAAAGGAATCGAATTCGGAAGGAAAGCGAGCACTGCTGATTTATGTAAAAAAAAATCTCTTTCAATTAGTTTGCAATTTTTCTAGTTTATATCAAGTTGATCTTTCTTTTTTAGGCGAAAGAAAAGATCCACTACAAGCTTTAGTGAAAAATGGCGGATCGAAAAGAAATGCATTATTGAAGTGGTGTCAAAATAAAACCATTGGTTATCCAAATATTGATATTACAAATTTCAGTAGTTCTTGGAACGATGGAATGGCACTTTGCGCTCTTCTACATTCCTATTTACCTGATAAAGTTCCTTACGAAACATTGAATCCAGCCGATAAAAAAGGGAATTTTTCGATCGCTTTTGATGCTGCGGAATCCGTTGGGATTAAAACTTCTTTGGTACCACAGACATTGACTTGTTTATTATAGGTTTATGGGTAATATAAATTCTCTCTATGAAAACTAATGTTGTTTTTGTTTTACAGAATATAAATGATATGATACAGGAAGAAAGGCCCGATTGGAATCAAGTAATGGCCTACGTCGTTGCCATTTTCAGACATTTTGAACACGAAAATCACGAAAAACGTTAACCAACTTACAATTACATATGCCAACTTTTTGCAATCGTCGAGCTTTTTTTATTATTCGTAATCAAATTTTGTCGAGCTTTTTTCTACCTTTACTTTTTTACAGCAAACGATTTTTTATACATTCAAAACATAACTGTAAATTTAGTCGTTAAAATGACTGAACGCGTGTTCCTATTTTTAAATATAAGTTTCCATTATTTATTTTAACCAAAATATTCAAATCAATAGACTGTTCTTTGTGCAGCTGTGAGCATATTTGTGCGAAATAATTTTACGAAAGTTTCAGTTGCCTATTTATAAAGAAAAATATGTATTTACTGTGGTTTGTTTTGAAGAAGTTTTTCAATACGATTATTTTATAACTCGTTTTTTTTTTTTTGCTCGTACGCATATATGTATTATTGTATCATTATATAATATTGTTACCATATTTATAAATCAAGAATAACATATTTTGTATTTATATTTTTATACATTTTAAATGCAATTTTTAACTTTTTCGGCGTAAATTTTTATTATTTCAAAGCATTTTTTTACCGATTCAAAAATGATGCTCTTTTGTATTAAAACACGCGTACGATGGGCTTCCCATGTTATCTACATCAACTTCATAGAAAAATAATCGTTTTCACAGTGTTGAGATATTCTAACAAATCTTTTCAATGGCGAACTATGCATGCATACTTTATTAACTCCAGTTTTATGACAACTGTGTTTGTAATTTTCACATTGCTTTTAATTTTTGCAGTTTATTTTTCAGCAAGATCATGAGATTTTGTGAAAATTTCCCTTTCTTTTTCGCTGAGAAAAGAGCTGTAAAACTAACGAATTCATAAAAGCATCGAAGCTTAAATCGTTAACATATTACATGGTAAAGATACATCAGCATGACCTTGTGCGTAGATGATCCTTCCATTTACATTTGACCTTTAATTTCCTCGTATCGTTCATTAGTTTCATTTGCATACGTACTTTTGTTCTAATAAAGTAATCGAACAATTTACACATGTTATAAACTATTTTCGTCGATACATAGTCATGCTGATGTATCTCTACCATGTATAATAATAAGATGTTAACGAATTAAGCTTCGATAAATTCAATGTTTATATAAGTAGCTGTTTTCTCAGCAATTAAGAAAGGAAAATTTTCACAAATCGTGTAATTTTGCTGAAAAGTAAATCGCAAAAATTAAAAGAATTAAAAGCAAATGTGAAAATTGCAAAATACGATTGACGTGAAACTCAAGCAGGTAAAGTATGTAGGTAATGCATGTGTGGATATAGTCATTGAAAATTGAAAAAATACATTTTCCGTCCTAATGCTGGTTTGTAACTTGTAAACATATACATAGTATGTACAATGCTGTACACTAAAGCACCGAAGATGGAAGTCACATTTTTTTCAACTCTGGGGTTTTTACGTTTTTTGATTTTTTGACACTTGTAGGTTCATAAACTATGAAAATC
>FIZV01043865.1:0-15494 GCA_900050545.1 Trionymus perrisii | reverse complement strand
CGATTCCAACGTATACATCGAATTGACGAGCACCAGCATTGTACAAGCTGTTCTTTAAATTGAAATCATTCCAACCATAATTTAAGAAGATACCGTCGCATATTTGGAACGCTGTTTTATTATGTTCGTTGAGCTCATTTTGCCATTTAAGTTGGCCCGTTATCAAGCTTACCGCGTCGTACCATATCATTTTCTTGCTTCCCAGCTTCGATTTGAATTTGTCTAAAAATGAAATGAATTTGGGTAACTGGGGTTCGTCTAGTTTATTCTCAATATTGACTAGGTATCCGTCGAAATTATAATGAACGCAGATGTTCACCAGTTTCGATGCGAACGATTCAATCACATCATCATTGGCCAACACCTGGTCCCAGATCTTCTTACCATCGTCGTATTCGGTAATTATGGTACCTAGTATCTCAACACCGTGACTGTGAGCTGCATTAATCCACATAAGAGGAGGAATTGTAACGAAATGATGGCTGAAATAGATGAAAGTGTCGATAACCGACCAATGGTAAAATATGTATTGATAATTGTACTTGTACCCATCGACGAATCGATCGTCTAAATAGCCTCCTTTCATGTCATGGCAAACGAGTGTTTTCGGAGCATTAGCTCTTGATATCTTGATCGGTTTTCTTGATCTGATATGGCAGTTGAAACTGTTAGCATTGTAGCAAAATTTACTCGTTGATTTTAGTGGTTTCGTCAACACAGACCAGTCTTCTTGAGGTTCCCAAGATAGAACATCTTCGAGGTGTTTTAAAGGCTGGCATTCGGTGTTTCTTGGTGTATTTGGCATAATTCAGCACTGATGTCTAACACTATTCCAGGAAACATGAAGTGGATTTTTAAACATTTGCTACGTCCTACTTTGGTTGGCTTTATCACTAAAAACAAAAGAATTACCCACAAAAAGTTGGTATAAAATAAATATTGCGTATGTCCAATGTGGTTTTTGATAAGATAAGGAAATGAAGGATGTGTGTTATGTGATACTCAAATTTTGAAACAGGTAAAAGATTACTTACTTCAATTTTGATCGAGTGGCGAGGAAGAAGAAACAATAAATGGAACTTTTCAGTGATTACTGCTGTAGTACACAACTCATTTTAAAATCAACTTTCTTCAATAAGCTGATCGCCTGATCGGCTTGTCAACTCAAACTCAAATTTGGGCTCAAAATTCAACTGGGTAATTCCGATGGTAATTCCCAAACTTTTTGTTGGCTTTCAAAATAAACGCATTCCATAAAATCAGCAATCAGCTGATTTCTAACCTGTTTTTTTGATTCCTTGCCTTTTTGCTTCTTTGTTTTGTAAATTTCGCAATTTTGAAAAAAATTTGCATTATCGCTGATAATTTCGAATTTCGTATGAATTAGCGTGTTTTTTAATAATTGTTCCATTTATTCGAGAGTATAATGTCGGAGGAAAGTTCATTCGAAATCATTAATAGAAAATCCGACGAATTGGAAGCCTTGAAAAATGGTAATCACTTGCTCTACTATTCGTGTTATCTACTACGCAGTTCGAACTGTGGCTACGTTCAGCGTTTAATTACACCGATAACAATTCAATTCTGTCTTATTTTTGGTACAGATTTCGTCCAAAGAAATAACATGAAGAGTGCATCTTTGGTTACCAGCGCACCATCGGACTTACCCAATTTTTTAACTGTTTCATCACTCTCAACTCCAGGTCCTAGTGGAGTTACAAATCCAGCAGGAGTGAAGTAATTAAGAATTACCATATGCAAATGAATTGAAATTCACACAGATGTTCGTACAATTGCTACAATTACTTTCAGGTCTGAGAATTCCGACTCTAAGTCGGAATCTGATACCGATGAAAAGCCATCTGAAATCAACTTACTGGGTAGCAGCTTATTCGGTTGGGTTAATTCTGTCGGCAGTACGGGTACCTCGTTACTCAGTAAAGTAGCTGAAAAGGCTAAAAGTTCTGTTGACTCCGTAATAACAACGTTAGATCCTCAGATGAAAGATTTCATTCGTAAGTTCATTTCATAACGTCGATACGTCCAAACAACAGGCAATTAATCCACCTATTATTTTCAGCCAATAGTGGCGGAATTGAAATAATAGTCGCCTCTGATAAAGAAATAGAAGTTAGCCCAATACGTGAAGCTTTCCAACAGACGTTTAGTAAAGTTTTCGTCAGGTTCGTAAGGTTTTCATTTTACGAAGATGTTGAGGAGAAAATTTAAACGTAAAATTTACAGAGGGCTTGAAACCGATACGATTGAAGTAGCTAAACAAATAAATGGATTTGAAGCCGCGTCTCAAGCTGCCACGCTTCGAATGGAAAGCATTAGAAATCGGCATCCTGTGAAGGGTCCTATAATCTCAGTTCAGAGTTTCATCGCCGAAATTAGCGACGACAAGTAAACACTAAACAGTTCAATCAAACGAATAGTGCTTAAAAGAATGATAATACGTGAATTTCTATCCCACAGATGGTACGATCTCGACTTACTCGTACTACACGATCTCGAAAAAGGTTTACAATTGGAAACGTATTCTCAAATGATTCCTATCCCCACTTCCATAATAAATTTAGTTAAAGAAGATACGGAAAAAGATTATAAATATCTAACCACCGGATTCTCCGTTACCGTTTCTCACATAATGGGAAACAACTTACAGGTAATGCAACGAAAATAAATAGTTTTATTTTATAAATAAATAAATAAATAGGTGATTAACTCTTCTTTTGACTCGATTAAATTTTAAACGTTCAGGTGCATCCTTCCGAATGGTATGAAACATTGACAGGGGTATCAAGAAGAAGTAGAATATTATTTGCTGCTACAGTACTGGCCAACCTATATAAAAACACATTACTGTAAATTTCCATTATTTTTATTATTAAAACATGTAAATTTCTATAAATAATACATCGCTTTAAAAAACAAATTTAACCGTCACATATGTACTTAGACGATTAAATACACGTGAATTTTATAAAACTAATGCACGAGACGACACTACCGCATTGCCATAACTATTAAAAGCTGAAGCGGAAGTAGATCATGCAACGAGCTAAGAATAACTTCCAGTTACGTACTTCAGACGAAAGACCGTCTTCGTCAGTTATGTAAATAAAAAAACGTTTTTAAAATCATGGTCTAAAAGATTTTACTTTGTTTTGTGATTCTGATTTAACTTTTGCCATGGTTTTTAAACAATTTTTAGCTGCCGTGTGAACCTTATCGTCTAGCTTATCTGCGCAGAAAAAATTAGCTATTATTTAATTTACTTGTTAATGTTGACATATTGTATAAATAAATACGTACATATATTCGGTTTTCCTTTTATTAGGTAACGAATCGGTAATGGTTGTGGGTTTTCACATATAAACACATAAGCGTCTTCTAATTCACCGTCAGGATATTCGGACCTGTACTGTTCCTGGGTAAGACAATCGACTAAATCGACGCTGCCGATTAAAGCAGATGATGGGTAATCAGCGGGGAACTTTATATCTGAAAAAATGTTCGTAAATACGAGTTCGACAGGGTGGGGGGTGTCTTTAAACGAATAGCTTACCTCCTCTAATCATACGGTACGTATTTTCATATTTTACAGCGTCTTGACGAGAAAGTTTTACGCCAGTCGAGGCAATCCATAATTTACCTCTATAAGAAGTATACCAAGTCCGACCTTCGACGCTGAAATACAAATTATTAGCCATTTTCCCCAGAAGTGATCGAGACAAAGACAAATTCTTACTTGCGAATACCGTTGACCAAAAACGAAGCCCAAGGTTGATGAACACTCAAACAGTATCCTGCGTCGGTCATTTGACATAAACCATTATCTAGAATATGACTCATGGTATAATCAATTACTTCTCGCGGTTGAGAGCTTTTTCGACTACGCGAGCGATCTTTGAACTGAACAAAAATACGTCAATAAAAGGAACAAATTACTTAGATGATGCAAAAATATCGATAATGGCTTACAATTGGTCTAAAACTAGTGAAGTATGGATCCAAGAGATGATCTATGCGATCAAGTTTATCGTATTGGATAACATTCGAAGATGGCTGAGTAATACTCTTCATGTCTTTCTCAGTGATTCGGTTTGAAGTCTTTTTTTCTTCTGCTTCGGTAACTTTTCCTCCTGTTGAAGAGTGACCAATGGAAATGAGGTGAAAACATATCATAAATGAAAATTTAAAATGATAAAAATTACCATCTATGTTTATGATAATTTTTTTTTCCATTCTAGATTGATTTTTCTTATTAAAAAATTCTTCTTCCATTTTTTTACATTTATCTCGTTCATCGAGAGTCAGCCAAGGATTAACTGAACAGTAATAATCGCTATCGTCGTCGAATACGTGGGTATGCTTTTCACTAATGATAATAAAAATAGAATTAAATCAAAAGCAGTTGCAAGCGCATCGCATTTTACAAACGAATAAATCCTACTTACGTATTTCTATCGAATTCCAGTAACTTATTTCGTTGATTAATTGCTTCTTCTAGACCTTTCGGTATTTTAGGTTTTTCTTTTGTTAACAATTGTTCATATAGCTTGGTAGCTTTACCAGTATCTCCATTGAAGACCATTTGCTCTTCGACAGTACAAACCTTAGATCGAAATTTACAATTTACTCGTAATTCTAGATAAAAGTAATTCGCTAATTAAACAGCAGTAAAAAGACTTACTAAAGTATCGCAGACAAAACATGGTCCGGAGCCTTCTTGCTCGCACACTATTCGTCCACACTTCATACAATTATTAATAAGAGCGTGCTTTCTAGCTTCGCAATTGCAAAGATAGCGACCTGAAAATGTAATAGAAATAGAAATGTGATTGGAAAAAGTACAAGTTGAATATGAAAGTTATTGAGACTACCTTTGAGAAGTACTGTTTCTCCATCTTTGGCGTAAAAATTAACGAATTTATTTTTCTTTTTTGAAGTATTACTAGTAGAAGTATTGCCTTTCGGTGATTTTTCTACCTAAAATTACAATTAATGTTTGGAGATAAAGAAAAAAAATAGAAAGAAGAATGAGGCTTTAAGAACATACAGGTGGAGTGGATTTTTTCGGTGCATCAAAATTAATGTTCAAATCACTTTTTATAACATTTTTATTACTTTTCAGAGTATATCTATCATCATCATCGTATCTCTTTTTTTGCACCGGTTCGATATTGACTGCAAATTTACACAGAATTAGATTTATAAAGAAAGATACTACAGCACAAATATCGGACTAACCAGTTCTTCTGCGTTTCATCAACTCAACAATAAACGTCTTCGTTTTAGGATCTTTGACATTTAATAACTCTCTTAAATGCGTTTCTAGGTCTCGATCGTTTTTGAGAATCATTTCACTGAAAATAAATTCACCGTAAGTCATGAAAGAAAACGTAAATTATAATCTCGAATTGAATAAAATATATCTTACTCGACCATTTCGTCCGGTACGCGAAAGTCTAGAATTTCGGAGAGTTTGTCTTTGGCCCATTCTTTTAACATTAATTTTGGGTCACTCATTTTGAAGTACAACTCAATAACTTGGAGTATAACTTGGAGTTGGAGAAAAACAAGTTTCACAAATGGAGAAAGAGAAAAATTCACGAACGAACATAGCTAAATTAAAATTAGTAAGAAATAGATTGTAGATGCAGCAAAAATAAATTCTTGAAAGTAAGACGCGCAAAACATGCCATCGGAATTTCAATTTTTTGAACTTGCCTTGCTGATTATGGCTGATTACAAAAGCAATGTTGCCACTTTTTGAAAAAAGTAAAAAACAAAACTTTGTAGTTTGTATAATTCTGAAAAAATAAAAATTATTAATTAAGCATTAAACTATTATGAAATTATTATTGAAATTTAGAAACTAAAACGATTTGACTTAATATATTTTCGAACAACTAAATCTTGAACTTTTTAAAATTAAAACCAAGTTTTCTATCACTCATCTTCAAGAGAATTCAACTTTATCTTCTCTTGCAACATTTTTCAGTGTTTTGCAATTTTGCGTTTTGCTGCTGATAAGAATGTTGGAATTGGAAAATTGAAAATTGTAATTTGAAGGCAATAATTATTGAACCATACTACCTTAAAATTTTAATTACTTTCATGCTAATTACAAATTAAGAATGGCGTTAGTGGCTTACGACTGCAGTGACGATAGTGGGAACGAAAATGACGAAGAAGAATTTCCCGTTATTGTTGAAGAGGTTCGCAAATTAAACGTAAAAAAACCCTTGGATCCTAGCAAAATTCAGTTATCCGATGAAGAAGATGAAGTCGTTGCTTCTACATCGAAATCTTTTTTACCAGCTCCGTTGAAATCTCAACCAGTTACAGTTGAAGGTACCTATAAACAATGATCTCTGTGTGGTTACTACGTTTTACCCAACTAATGACTAAATGTCGATGATTTCCAGATAGTAACGATGATGTAAGAATTAATTTATCAGTATTACCTCCACCAAAATCGTCGAGTAAATTTGGTTTGACGCTGCAACCTCTAAGACAGAAATATTTCATGGTACGACGCCGTCCTACTTTTTCGCTCGAACTTGACAATTATAGTCAATTACACTGCATGTTTTGTTCAATTTAAGGTCAAAACAGACGCTGAATCAAAAAATTCTAAAAATGGTCAAGACGAGGATAAATCATCGCAGCCCAAGTCATCTTCAGCAGTACGTAGTTCACGTTTGATATTCAAAAACAGTTGCAATTAAAAGTAAATAAATAACGCGCTTAAATTAACAGGGAACAGGATTTGGCCTTCAGGCACTATTACCGAAACCTTTGAGCGAACAGAAAGATGATTCTTCGGAAAAGAAAAACAAACCTAAAGCATCTCTTATTCCTCAAGCCTTCCTTAAAGCTCAACCAATGCCTGCTAAGCCAGCAGAACCTCCTGTGAAACCTGAAAAATCTTCAATTGATGATGAAGACGACGACGATGTCGATTCAGGAGCTGATTTCTTCTCTTTGAATAAGAACGATTATGAAGATTTACCGGAACCTATTGATATAGATATTTCACTGCCTGCTCCTTCTGTACCGTTCCAAGGACCTCGTCCAGGTGGAAGAGGTGAAGATTCATCTGGAGAATATATTGTACCTAAGAAACCAGAGAATTTCAATATGACGTATCAGGAAAATGCAGGAAATTCCTTGAATATAGATGAACAAACGGTGAATATTTTAATTAAAAAATTCTCCTAAAACGTTTTCTTCTTTTCATGAGCAAATTTTTAATAGATGCAAAGGCATTTTGGTCGTAAGAGAAAAGGCGAATCTATGGATAATCTCGAAGTCATCGATGTTAGTCAGGAAGACGTATTAGCAGAGTCAAAAAGATTGGTAACTATGCAATTAACAGAAGAAGGATGTACCCCAATGCCTTACAAACTCTCTGGCCCGTCTACTTTGTCCAAACGTAAACATCAAATCACCTATTTGGCCTTCCAGGTAAGATTTCAGCGCTCACACAATATTTTAAAAATGGATCATATTTTAAAATGATGTAATTTTTGCAGGCTAAATCTAGAGAAACAGAACTAAAGAATTTCTGGGCTCAAAACAGACTTACGAAAAAGCAAACGCAACAGAAATACGGATTTTAAATTATTTGTGCCTCGACCAGAATGAAATTTGGCTGAAATCGTCTAACGAAGATAGCAGATTAAATACTTCTTAGATTATAAATATTGTGTAAATATATATTTTTTTGTATTCATTGTCTCGTTTAAAAAATATACCAGATGAAAAAAAAATACGTAAAAAATTCAACGTGTATTTGGATAAAACTATGTATAAAGTCTAATCGTAGCGTCAGCTCCAGAACTAAACACCCAAGGTTGGGTCGGATGGAAAACAAGTCCCAATACACCGAAATCATTAAACTGTTCGTGATCTCTGTGCATTTTCAAAGGCACTATTAACGGATTCTGCAATAAATCACTGAAACAGAGCAACTTAAAATTAGTACGAATTCGTTCCGATTGATTATCGAATCACTGGAGATTACTTACTTGTATACCATTCCATGAGACACGATCATCGATCTATCATCAGAGCAAGAGGCGAACAGAGGATACCGTTTATGATAAGCGACAGCTCTGACAGCGTTCCTATGCAGACGCAAGGTCTTATAGGGTTTCGTCGATAGATCCAAGTCGAACCATAGCATTTTACGATCGTAAGTACCAACTAAAAGGTTATCACCACCTGTGTGATTAAATAACGACGTTAGTTTATTTAAGAAACATTTTCAAAGAAGGCAATAGGAAGTTAAGAAGGTATACCTGAATGAATCGCCATCGAAGAAATCCATTGAGCTTGGGTTAATAATTTTTTAAATAATTCTTGTTTCACAAGATCATAAATTCTAACATTTTTCTGCGTCTGTGAAATGACAAAAAGAGATTGATAATGGCTTGAAGTGAAATAGGTAATGAGAAAGGGATTACTTACAGCAACAAAAATGAATGGCCGAACTGGATGAAAAAGTACGCATTGTACGAGCCCTTTAGGTTTGGCGAACGGTATCTGCGAACGTTGAGTTGATATTTGATGAATTAAAACCGAACGATTGCCAGACTCTGACATGACACTTGCCACATAATCACCACGTCCATGCCAAGTGACCTGTAAATATCAAATAATTTTTACAATATTTAAAAAGATTACCGGAAATACTCGCAAATTATGAGAAACTCACTTGTTTGATTTCTTTAATGTGATTGATGATAATCCTAATACCGTTATCCCATTCTTCAGTCGAGGGACGCTCCCATTGTACGACAGCTTTTACTTTTTCTGAAACTATTGAGGAAGATATTAAAAACAAATCGGATATTTATAAAGATGAAAATCGATCTTTACCTAAAACTTGTATTTCTGGAGGATCCGCTAGAATGGAATCGGTCTTCTTGACCACAAGAATATCACCAACTCCAGGATTAATCAACAAGAGTTTACGATCTGCTGCGACCGCGATCAAAGATACAGTTTTGTTTGGATTCCAATCAATCGACCTGACTACTCCTCCGACGTTAATTGTTCGCAAGCAACGTGTAGTGTTGATTTCCCAGACTATGAATTAAAAAAAATATATATTGAATAGTTCGGAAAGAAAAATTTGAAGTATTTAATTTGAGAGAAATTACTTTTAATTGTCATATCATCTGATCCAGAAACAAGATACTGTCCGCAAGGATCAACAGATATACAACGAACCATATCAGTATGTCCTTTATAAACCAAAGACATAACCGAAGGAAACGGCTGTAAATCTTTAGGACTCGGTAACTTAGGCAATAAATCTTCCGGTTCAATAGTCAACTGCAATAAAAATAAAACAAAGAATAAACCATACAGCGAACTTTTTGAAATTTTTAAAAAACTGTTAGCGATCGTACCCTCATCTTTCGCGTTCTAGGACACAAGTATAGATCTAAACAACGTGTAAATCGTTCCTTCAGATAATCCGGATAAGCTGGTACATCCAGTAAAGAGTTGTATTTCTGAGGTACATAATGCAGTTTACGTTTCCACGGAGTTTCAGCATTTTTATCCCAATCCCTTTGTTCTTTTTTATTGAACAAGTATTCCGTAGGAGGATTATACGATTCGGCGTGCCCGGGCAGTAAACGTTTGGGAGCTGGAATGTGATCGTGTATACGTCTCATCTCTTCAGCAGCATCGTCAGTCTTCCATAACAAGTAGAATTGTTTTTCTCGTTTTTTACGACGTTCTTCTGTTTTTTGTTTACGTGTCTTCAAATAGCCCATTTTCAGGGCATGGACCATTTTGCAAACCTGACGAAAATATAAAGGTTAGGAAAGGTACGAATGAGTGGAGGTTTTTAAAACGAAAATTGGTTACCTTTTTGGCTTCTATTTTGCTAGGTACAAATGAACGTTTGTGCTCGGGGAATTTACGAAGTGGTGTTTGCATAACTTCATTGGTGAACCAGTCTACCCAAGGCTGAAATGAAAGATTGAATTAGTAAAATTGAGATTTGTTAAGTATCTTATATTACGAAAATTGGGAAAACTCTTACAGCATATTCATTAAACGCAGCATCGGGAATTTTACTAGATTCTAGACGATGAATCAATTCTACATCTTTATCGCTAAGCACCACATCTTGACCAGTTTGTTTATCTCGAACAGTTTTCCTGAAAAAAAAGGGGAAAAAAATAAAAATATCTGGCATAAAATTAAAATTAAAAATGGTACGAATATTCACCAGAAATTAGGATCTTCCATTCGTTTCAAGAAATAATCCAATTGATCTTCGTGGTTCTGTTTTGTTATCTGTTTTCCATCCCAATCATATCCCAAATGAGGATACGAATCGTACCAATTCATCGGTATATTTCCGACTGTGTTCCTAATATCCTAACACGTTTAAGAAAAAAACATTGATTATCGGAATCTCTACATCAAGAAGAATGATGAACTTACTTCTTCATCCGATGTATCAAATTCATCTTCGTATTCTTTATAATTAGCATTAACAGTGGATTCAGAATCTTCCTCATTTTTATTTTCTTGCGATTCGGCCGACTTGGATGATTTCTTCTTCGGCTTGGTAGGTCTAGGTTTCGGTGTTATTTCTTCTTCCGATTCACTCTCCCATTTTAGTTCTTCGTCTGATGAATCATTTTCATTATCGATCGAGCCTAGTAAGTTTTCCTATTTAAAATATTCATCATTCGAAGTTATAAGAGAAGTAATAAAAATAGAAGTCTAATAAAAATGATATGAAGATACCTGAGGTTCGTCTTCCGGCTGCTTCTCCTTCTGCAACGACTGACTCAATTTTCGTTTTCGAGGAGGCATTCTATGTCTGTGGTACGTAATATTTACCGATATTCGCCAATTTTATTTCATATTTTGGCAACTAAAAACTTCAAAGAAACTTCTCTTCAATTCAAAAATCACACATGTTTATGACAGTCGGTTATCAAAAAAAGAATTCTCCTCGTGTGAATGGCTTTTCTAATGTAAATATTTAGCCAACTGTAAAATTTCATTGAAAACGAAATGGATTGGTTTATTTTCAATGACGTCATCAAAGATTCTAAATCATGAAATCTGATTGGTGTATTAAATAATGCTCTTTTTCAACTTTTCTTTGCAACCGAAATGTGCCATTTTTATTTACAGCGTAGAAAAATAAACAAGATGTATTGAATAAACAATGCATTGAAAATTATTGATAATTTTTCCTTTATGAATTTCACGCAGAGCATTAGTCATAATTTCTCTAAATTATGAATGAATTGTATTGAGCCTTTTACGTAAAATTTATTCATTATTTAAAGAATGATACTCATCGTGCCAAGTGGTGCAAATAATTATTTTTTTCGTTAAATCAATGGTGGTAATTCAATGAACATGGTCACTCAAAGTGAAAACGTCTCGGATTGTTCTATTTTTACTAAATCTTCGTATGTAACTGTGTTTGTTTTGTTTTGAGTACATTCGAGGTAATTATAACTTGTTTTTAATCAGCTTTACCCTCCTATTTTCAAATTTGTAACTAGAGTTTTTTGACCATTGTAAATCACCGAAAAAAGTTGACCCATTTAATAAAACACTCTAATTAAGTAATGGATCTTTTTTCCGAACAGTCGAAAAAATTTTGAAAATGTCTTACGACGCTAAAAATGCTCCTTCTCCTAAAGAAAACGATTTGGATCCTCGAATTCAGGTATGTATTTTTACTCGTATGATCTAATCAACGCCCACCGTTTATTTAATACATTCCTTTTTCATTTACAGATTGAACTTGAAAAATTGAACAATGCGACAGATGAAATAAATCGTTTGGAAATGGAATTGGATGTAAGTTTCAATAATTACCAGTCACGTATACGGATATTTACACGATCGATTTGTTCGCAGGAAGCCAATTCGACGTTCAGAATATTAATGAGCGAATCGATGCGAAAATTAAAACTACTCACACGTAAATTGGGCAGCAGTTGTATCGAGCGTGCCAGACCATATTACGAAGCATTAGAACTTTCTAAACAAGCGCAACAAGAATGCCAACGAGCTGCTCATAAATTTCAAAGGGCTAATGGTAATTTAATTCGCAGTTCGAATCTTATTAATTTATCGACTGTATGGTCTAATCTGACAAAATTTTAAAATGCTCAGAAATTCATCAAGCTGCTAAAGAAACCGTAGCTCTGGCTGAGGCGAGATTCTTGAGCAAACAACACGAATGGGAATTCGACAGTGCTTGGCAGGAAATGCTGAATAACGCTATTATGAAGGTATTTCTACGTCTTTTTGAATTAAAATCTCATCTGGTGCGATCTATACGGATGAATTTTGCACAGGTCACGGATGCTGAGCATCAGAAAGCCGAAAGTGGTCGAGAACATCAACGCAGAACAACTCTATTTCACGCAGCCGAACAAAAAGTTAGTTCATAATCGGTTTCTCGCGAGTACCTCTATTTTAACTCATTCAATCTGCAGGTACAACTTTTGGAGCAAAGGTGCCATCGTCATATAGCAAAATCGAGGCCATACTTCGAAGAAAAAATGCGTTGCGAAGGCCAACTCAGCGCTCAAAAAGAAAAAGTATTAAAACTACGTACAGCTATTACGAAATCCAAGAACGAATACGCTTCGTCGCTAAGACGTCTCGAAGATATCTCCGAAGAAATACATCTGAAAAGAAAAGGCAGCTTGGAACAAAAAGTGAGTTTTTTCAGTGGTTACTTCGGAGTCTGTTCGATATCTTCTGACACTTGATTTTATTTCAGTCGAGAAGTACGAGCCCTTGTGGTCCTAGAGAGCCCGGTGTAGGGGCCGAGTTAGACTCAACTGCAACCACCGAAACGACCGAAAACTATCGTCATCTTTTGCCAACCACGCCGGAACAACCAAATGGTACTCGATCGCCTAGTTTGGATTTGGACTGTGATTTGGATCGATGTGATATTAGAAGCATTGGCAGCGGATCAGTTGCTACACCGTCGGCCATTAGCGACGATGAATATGAGCCAGATACTGGAGAGGTATTCGTCTAAAATACTTTCGAAACCGGCTATTAATAATTTCTCAATTCACCAATTTTCATTTCGAATTTCCCTTCAGGACTTGGAAGAATTAAAACAAAAAGTGCGAGAACTAGCCACGCGTCCTGTGTTAAAACAAGATTACGAGGTGGTCGGTAGCGGCAGCAAAAAAGACTGGGAATCTGAGTTAAATGTCGCCGTACAAAAACTCGACTACGTAATGCATCTTCAAGAATGCGAAAAAGAACTGCAAAAACAATCCGACGGCTGAGTGGCCGCTTCATTTAGCATGTATAGCTAATCACTACCTCGAATCCGGTCAAAAACCGTCCGCATTGTTACCATGACTCTTGGTTGATGGCAGACTGACGTGGTTTGAAAAACTCCATTCGTAATGCAATTCGTTTTTTAAGCAATAATTTTTTTATGCATTTATCAATCCCAACTTTGTATCTTTTAGCTGTCTTGGTCGCAGATCTTATATCTATAAGAGCGTCCTACTTTAAGATTAGGTTGTAGTTTATTGCACTATTTTCGTATATGTGTTTGTGGGTTGGAAATTTTCGTTAAGATGGATTTGGGGTATACTAAGCAAAATGTAAATTAAACGAATACCTAAGATGTGAATTGTATCCAGTGAATTAAAAAGGCTGTGAAGCTGTATACACCTCTCGTTCGAAATCATTGCCAGTTGAGATTGTAATTTGTCTACGGTCGTCTTTTTGTACTATATTTTACAAACATCCAATACTCGAGTTAATATGGCTGAATTTTGTTTTTAAAAAACCTAGCGAATTGAATAGATATTTTGTAGTCGAAATAAGTTGCATTTTTACATCGATAACGTGTAATAATTATTAAGCTTTCACATGCAAATAGGTGTTTTTGTTTTGTTTGTGGCCGAGAAATTTGTAATTTTTTTTTTGTGGAATAGAGATCTGAATTTATAGAATAAGTTCCTGTTGTACAACTTTTTTTTTGTCCTCGATTTTCTCAAAATTACGTATCGCTTGTGTTGCCATAATGAGTATGTATTTTTCTCTTTCTTTTTTAACATATGTAGTAACACATTCATTAAAATAGTTACGTAATATTTGCGCTGTTTTATTTAGTAGTTTGTATATTCAAGTGTACGAAACGAAGGTACGAACGAAGCCCAAGGTTTATTTACTTTTAGTTTTGCGAGTTCCTTATTGTATTCTTTTTAATACTATTGTAGTTTAATGAAAGGATTTACGAAGTTACGAAAAAAGGATACAAAGGGAAATGGTATCGGTGCTTCGCTGACCTTGTGCTTCATTTGCTCATTTCGGTGACGAGTTGTCTCTTTGAAAAAATGTTAATTTTTTTTCTTCAAAAAAATTCGGAGAATTTTTATTTTAAACCATTGAGAAATTTATCATTACAAAAAAATTAAAAAATTTCCTATTCAGAAACAAATTGAAAAAATCATTTATCAGCCAAAAAATTAAAAGTTTTTTCTGCAAAATACATAATTCAGAAAATCCATCTTATTCCAATGAATTGGGAAATTTTTAATCCATAATTTTTATTCTAAAAAAATCATTTTGGTTGATTTTTTTATTCCAAAAAATCGTAAAATTTTTAATTACAGATTTTTTCTTAAAAATTTCCCTTTCAAAAAATTAAGCCAAAAATTTTTAATCCAAATTTTAAAAAAATAAAAATAAAAAAATATTTTAAAACATAGAGAATTATTACTTCAAAAATGGCCATTCCAAAAAAATTGAAACAGAAGTTTTTGTTTTTACCAAAAAGAGAACTTCAAAAAAATTGAAAAAAAAAATTTATAACAAAAAATTGAAAAATATGCGTAAAAGAAAAATCCAATCTCAAAAAAATTAAATATTTTCCAACTCGTCGAAAAATCTCTTAAAAAGTTCAGAGATCTTGTATTTTCAATGCATTGAGAAATTTTTCATTACAAAAAAATTTAAAAATTTCCTAATCAGCGAGAAATTGAAAAAATCTTTCATCAGCCAAAAAATTGAAAGTTTCTCCTCCAAAAAAATTCAGAAAATCCATCTCATTCCAAGGAATTGGGAAATTTTTAATCCTAAATATTTATTCTAAAAAAAAAAAAATCCATATTAGTCGATTTTTTTATTCCAAAAAATTGTAAAATTTTTCATTACAAACTTTTTCTTAAAAATTTTCCTTTCAAAAAATTGACCAAAAAATTTTTAATTCAAATTTAAAAAAAAAAATCAAAATATTTTTTCATTTTAAAACAGAGAATTATTACTTCAAAAATGGTCATTCCAAAAAAATTGAAAGAAATGAAGTTTTTATTTTTTCCAAAAAAAATTTACTTCGGAAAAATTGAAAAAAAAATTTCTTACCCCAAAAAATTTTTTAATTCAAAAATATAAAAAAAAATTCATTCTCAAAAAAATTAAATATTTTCCAAATCTTG